>PITA01008049.1:0-87265 GCA_004023965.1 Spilogale gracilis | reverse complement strand
CCGGCCTCACAGCTCCAGTACCCGGCCTCACAGCTCCAGTACCCGGCCTCACAGCTCCAGTACCCAGCCTCACAGCTGCAGTATCCAGCCTCACAGCTCTAGTACCCAGCCTCACAGCTCCAGTATTCATCCTCACAGCTCCACTCACCTTGTAGATTTGGGAGAAAAAAATGTGCATTTAGCAATTTGCTCATATCCCATCTCAGAAATATCACTATCATTTCCTTAAAAAGCTGTAGAGAGGAAGCCCCACCTCTCCCTCTAGCAAATACCTGTCTCTCAGCCTTCTGTGAGTCAGTCAGTTAATAAGGATGTCCTCATGATCAGTATAGGCTAGATATTCAGCTACACTATTCACCCACTTATTTTATATCCAGGGTAACAAAGCATTTCCCAGGCCTTTTCTGGTCTTTTCCACCTGTTCTCTCTTATACTCTCTTGCTCTCTGTCTGTCTCCCTCTGTTTCTGTCTCTGTCTCTTTGTCTCGCTCGCTCTCTCTCTCTCTCTCTCTCACACACACACACACACACACACACACACACACAGTCTCTAGGACACTATAAAGTTTTCCAAGGACAGAGTTTGTCCCATCCACTAGCGCATCACCCAGGGCCCACCAGATGCTGAGGCAGAGGGTCAAAGATAGAAGAGACAGGAGCCACGCTCTCTGGGAGTTCCTGGTCTTCTGATAGAAACCCAGCAGACGGGAAAACGCAGGGTAATACTGAAGGAGCCCAGAGGAGGGAGCTAGAGCACAACCTAGTCGGATTTAAAATGGCCTTAGAAAGGGGCTTTCTATTTCTGACAGGGTGACTTTGTTGGCTACACCTTCAGCCCATTTGCTCTCATTCTGTCCTCCGTGAAGATGGAGAACATTTCATCAGCATCTTCCTCATAATAACGATCTTAATCCATCATAAAGGCCAGCTCTAATGAACACAGAAGTCACCCCTTGGTCCTGGTCTGAATATTTCACTGTCGCAAGCCTACAAGACAGGACTTGGAATCTGTCCAGCTGAATTAACAGGAGCTTTCTGGACACTTGCTATTCTAGCCTTTCATAGATAAGCTCTTTGTAGGTGGTTGTGTGAATATATCACTCTGTTTGTCTCCCCGGAGGGCTACTTCAAGCACTAACTTGGGCTTCAACGCCCATGTACTTTATTTCGTGTTTTGAAAAACAGGACCCAACAGAGATTCAAAATCATTATTAAATGAAAGGGGGAAAAAGTGTGAATTTAAAGTGCAGTAAAACTCATTTTTCTGCCTTACTAATGAGGGAGGACACATTTCTTTCTGTTCTGAGCCTGCTTTCCGAGGAAGGCACATGGAGGAATCCATTGCCAGAGACAGCCTTGGGAACAGGTGGCAGAACAGTTCTCGAACAGCTGTGAGCTTGGTGCTCAGAAAGGCTTCTTTGACCAACTCCCTCTTCCGCAAGCTCGGCTCTGAACACCGCAGTCCCCACATGGGGAGCCTCCGGACACACAGAGCACCGTTACCAAGGAAGGATAATCTTGTTTTGGTTCACCGGGAACCACATTTCTGATAACCACTAAATCCCACTCACAATATATCCAGATAAGGAGGGGCTGGGACACAGCCTGTTAGAATGTAAGCAGAGGAATATATTGGCAGCTTGGGGTGCCCTCAGCACCAACCGACCCCGGTCCCTAGAGGAGTGGGATCATTCACTAGGGCTGCTGTCAGAAGATGTCAAGGACTGGTTGGCTTAAACAACAGAGGTTTTTTTTCCCCACAATTCTAGAGGCTAGAAGTTGGAGATCAAGGTGACTTCAGGGTTGGTTTCTTCTGAGGTCTTTCTGCTTGGCTTGTAGATGGCCATCTTCATTCTGTGTCTTCACATGGTCTTCTCCTCTCTGTGTCTTTGTCCAAAACTCTTCTTCCTATAAAGACACCAGACAGTGACCTCATTTGATCTTAATCACCTTTTTAAAGACACTACCTCCAAATATAGTCTGGGGTACTGGGGGATAGTATACAACATATGAATTTTGGGGAGCTACAATTCAGTCCCTAATAAGGAGGAAAAGAGGTACAAAGCTGGGAATCCCCCATTGTGGATGCTTAAACAGTTTTGATCATAAAAGCCTAGGGGCAGGAGTGAAGGATTTCAGCCACCACCCCTCTGCTAATGATTTCCTCACCTCATCATCTGGCTATGACCTCCCTCTCTCTTCCAGTTCCATATTTCCTATAGCCTGCTGGACATGTGCCACTTGATGACCTGCCAACATCTTCCACACAGGAACACTTGATGTGAACTCGTTTCTGATTTCTATTATTTCTATTACCAAACTTCCAGGAATTTTTTACCCTTCCCCTCTGTCTCACTAAGGCCTCTCTTTGTTCTTGCTTTGTCATGTCTCTTGAATCCATTCCCTTTCCTGGGGCTGATGGCTATCACATCTCCTCCAGCCATTATTATCTGGACCACTGAAAACATCTCCCAACAGCTCTCCCTACCTGCAGGCTCTCCTCCCACCAACCTACCCACACATACTAGTCTTAGATCAACCTTTCTAAACACTGCTTTCACTTGGAATCTACCTCTGCTCTAAAACTTTCCATGGCTCCCTGCTATCACAGGGAAAAAATCTTAACTATACAACCTAATACTCAAGACGTTCCAGTCTGGCCCCTTCAAGTCTGATAGTCCACTCCTTCCCTGAACATTCTAGGAAAAAAATGGAAATGAATGAATACCCCTACATAAACCTTCCATTCCATAAGATGACAAGTAAATTGCCTTATTTACTGTCATCTTGCAATCTGTCATGTATATGCTCATGTGTCCAACATTTTCCCCTCTACCTGGTCTACATTCAGCCTTTCTTTTAGTCCCAACACCAATCTTGTTTCCTTCATTCCTACCTTTCCTGCCTACTGAAAACATCTTACTTCAATCAATAGTGATTACTGTCTGTAGTACCCCATTTAGCATGTAAAATAGTGTCCTATATCTTTCACAGTCTATTCTTGTGTGTTACCTAACTTCACGACTGCATGTGTGAGTATGCCTTATGCCCCACACTCCACAAGGGCAGGCACCGTGCCTTATGCATTTAATTCAAACAACAAAGAAACAAGGTAGGTACTATTACTATCAACATTTACAGATGAAGAGATTGAGGGTCAGAAAGGTTGTTGTGTAACTGACCCAAAATAATTTAACTAGTAAGTGGCAGAACAAGGACCCAGATAGGTCTGTGGGCCTCAAAGTCCCTGTTAATGGCAACTTTCATGGAGTAAGTGTTGAGCATATGTTTATGAATTAATTAAGATTATGCCTGCCACCAAAACAATTGGGATGTGTGACAGGCAGAATAATGGCCCCCAAAGATGTCCATGTCTTGAACCTAGAGTCCATGAATATGTTACCTTACATGGTAAAGGAGAATTCAGGTGACAAATGGAATTAAATTGCTAATCAGAGGACCTTAAAATAGGGAGGTTATCCCAGATTATTTAGGTAGGCCCACTGTAACCATTAGGGTCCTTAAAAGTGGAAGAGGAAAGCAGAAGAGAGTCAGAAGTGATGCAGTGTAGGAGGAATTTGACCTGCCCTTGCTGGCTTTGAAGATGAAGGGGCCATAAACCAAGGAATACGGGCAGCCTCCAGAAGCTACAAAAGGCAAATAAACAGATTCTTCCCTACAGTCTCGAGGAAGGGGCACAAAAGCTTTCTAACCTACCAAACTATTGGATGATGAATTTGGTTGTTTTAAGCCACCAGATTTGTAGTAATGTGTTACAGAAGCAATATTTAACTCATTCCCGGTGTCTCGATCCCAGTTAACCCCAAATTGTCCTGATGAATGGGCAATGGTCCAGTGAAAGGTCAACAGCCTGCTCTTTATAGAACCCAAATATCTGCCTTCCTCCTCCATGGCATTTCTTGATAGGTAGAAATTGTACCACTTCCAAAATCACCTGTTTCCTGGCCTTTCCCACCTGCCTGTGCAATATTCCAAAAACGGCCTTACCAAGAAGGAAGGACATGAAGCTGAGTGAAAGCCACGTGTTAGTGACAGAATTCTCTCAGAAGGGTTATTACAATCAAAACCTGTGGTATCCGTTTAAAATATCATTACCTAGTCCTTTTACTCCGAAGCACTTCCCATATATTATGTCAGACATCGGTGCCAGTGCTTAAGTGTGCAAAGATGACAGTTTCACGTGCACACCATGGTTTTTTGGATTGCATTTTTGTCATTTCCAAGAATTTTATTTTTAAGAGTCCCAAATAGCACTGTAGAAAAAAAATGTACTTTTTCAAAATAGCAGGACCACCAACAGTTTACAATTTTTTTGGTACTGTTTTAAGTCAATGATATGCGGCTTGTAGGCGGCTTTAGTATAGACTCACTGACTCAGGCCCCTTTTCACGGGGCTGCCCTGACACTGTGACTTCTAACAATTTTTCTAGGATCTTTAATCATGTCTGGGCTGTGGACACACCTGGCAAGGTGGTGGGGAGGGGGGGCGGGGACCTACGACAGACACGCTGATGGGCTTGGAGCTGGGATACAAGCTCCTTTTCCCCAATGCCTGTTCAGCTGCCTTTGATGGATTTCTCATAGCCACGTGGACACCCTCCGCCCCCCCCCCCCCCCCCGCTTTACTACTTCCCTTGTAAATCAGTAATTGGTCTAGTACATCTTAGCTAGGATCAGTTTCATGATTACGTGCCTATAGCTACTCCCCTACTCTTCCCCAGGTACTTCGCATACACATAATGATTTAACATGCAGTTTAGCACAGCGGTGAGAGCACAGGCTTTAGAGCGAGACCACTTCATTTCCAATCCCAGCCCTACCACTCCTCAGCTCTGTCGTCAAAGGGTCTAGGACTCACTTTTCCCATCTGTGGAAGGGCAATTTAAAAAGTACTTCTTCAGGGAGTCGTGAGGACGGAACGCTTAGAAGAGTCCCGCCACGTAGCCAATACCACATGAAAAAGGAGCGCAGTTCAGAGAAATATCAAGTTGCCCAAGGTCACATAAATTTAATGAGGATCAGAGACAGGATTTGGGAGCTAGGTCGTTCTGCCTGCAAGGCCCTGTACTTCGCACCCTGCTGCACTACCGACTTTTGTCCCCGATTCCTGCTAAACCAGCCGCGCGCACCCTCATGCTGCCCAACCAAAGATGAACCAGGCGGTCTCCCGCGCCGGACCTCCGCTCCGGGAGCTCCCCGGGGCGCTCAGAGAAAAGCCGCGATTGAGAAGTGCGCGTTCCAGCCCGCCGCTCTGCTCCCCGCCGGCCTCCCCGGCCCTGGCGGCGGCGCTTACCAAGCGCGCGAGTCTCCCTCCGCGAGCGCACCCGGAAGCCCGCCGTGGGAGCCGCGTCGGCGGTGCGGGCGCACGGCTTGCACCGGGGGCTGCGTGTAGCCCGGGGCTGCCTGGTGGGAATCCCTCCCCAGCTGGGGAGAAAGGCAGTTGTTTTCCTCCTGGTGGAACGTTCTGCTTGAAACCGTTCCACGAGGGCTGTTCTCGCCTCCGACTCGGTGAAGAGCTGTAATTAACACAGCAACAAACGCCCACGACGCTAACTGGCAAAGGGAGTGTAACACGAGCCGCTTCTCCAACCGAACTAGGCCAATTGCTTTCCCTTCTTGCCTCCCCATTCGTTCTGTTTTGGTTCCGCAGTCATCCAACTGTGGCGTTTCTTAAAACATGTCAGTGGCTGGTGTTTGTGTTTGGGGTTGAACAGTTTCACACAAGTCGCTGGAGACGGCGCTCAACCAGCTGCTGTGCTGGGTCCCGGCTTTCTGCGGCTCCGGGAGTGTCAGGTAGAAAAACGAAGTGACTCGAAGAAGGGGGTGGAGGCGAAGAAGGACGCCGGCCTCCTCCGAGCGCCCGCCGTGGGGCTGGGAGCCTCCTCCCGACGCGGACAGGTAAAACCGGTCCGCCGGGTTTCCAGGCGGGGCGGCTGCAGATGTCCCACGTGAGTCGCGTCGGGGGCTGGTGGCGGCGCTCACCTGGCGGCTGTGCTCGGGCTCCGGCCGGGGGAGTAGGGAGAGGCGAGCCATGCACACCGCGCTCAGAGGCAGCGGGGCGCGACTACAGGCGGGCTAACTTGGGGTGCTGACCCCGGCGGGGGCGCGGCCAGGGCTGGGGACCCGTGCTGTCTGGCTTCTTTATCGAAGGTTGTCTGGGTCTGGTCCCTGATGCGGCCATTACCTATAACCTCACATCAGCCAAGTGTGAGGATCCACGAGGCAGAAGCCCTGGCATCACGTGGGAGCTTGTTACAAGTCGAATGTCAGGCCCTGCCCCAGGCCTATTGATTCACAACCTACTCTTTAACGAGATCCCTAGGCGATTTCCAGACACACGGAAAGTTTGTGTTATGTATATACTTTTCTCTAAGGTCTTTTCATCTGCATCGTGTAGTGTCAACACATCACCTTCAAAATGTGCGGGGGCGGCGGGGGAGGAGGCATGGTTTGGGAGAAATGGAACCCTACCCTCAGCTAAACGTCTGAGCCCATTTGATGCTAATGAATAGAGGGAGGGCAGAGTCCCTCTCCAGTCCAACCCAGAAGAGCTCAGAGATTAGGTCGGGAACCAAAACCCAAATAAGAACTGTGTAATTATACGAGATAATAATCCAAGAGGCTGCACAAGGCACAGTAACTCATATGAGCAGCTTAAACGGTATGCACTACATATTTAGTAAATTCACTGTGCTAATTAGCTACCACCGATTTTGCATTTGTGTGTTCTCTCTATATACAGATTCATATATGTAAACAAATATATGAGTAGGTGTGTATTATATATAGAGTATGCTAACATGGTGCCTCATGCAGAGCAGGTGATCAGTATTTATTGCATCAGTAGCTGAACCCTGTTACAACATACTCTCCTGGAAAAAGAAGAATATTGTGTTTTAAACCAAACCAAAGTGGATCTGTTCCAAAATAAAATGTACTACCAATAACCAACAGTCCATTTAATCTATCTTTTAAAACACTAACTATATACATATCCACCAGAGATACACGGCCCCTATTTAGGAGCCCAGAAGGACCTACGATGGCTTCTTCAAGAATCCTGCTAAGTCTTTTATGTCTGAATAACCCAATATATATTCTACATGTCCATTCAGGCCTCCCAGGCCATAATACCCTCATAGATCATAGACTAACTTTTTTCAGAGCTGTTTCAGTCTTATGAGTTATTGATCTGCAAGCCAAACATTTTCAAAGTGAGACTCCACTAAATGGCTTGTAATAGCTCCAGTTTATTCTGTCAAGTACTCAACATTTGCTAACTAGGCACTTAATCATGTGAACTGTGCCTAGTGAACACCAGTAAGAAGTCAGGGTAGAGCATCCCTCGTGTCTTGGTGATTAGAAGGACCTTTACAATTTTTTAAATTCATATATTCTTTTTTTCCTGCAATGTTTTGCTGGTATTAGCCCATATTTAGAGACTACAAGCCTATTGCTGTTATAGATGGGTGCTTGTCATTCCTCTTGGCCACCCAGCATCTGAACCTTTTCCCAGTGTTTGCAGAACACCCCTTCTGAGTCCCATCTGCACTCCAGAGGCAGAGTCCCTTTCCCACTGTAGAAGTTGGAAATGCCAGGCCCAGGATTTCTGAGCCTCCCTGTGGCTCCATTCATTAGACTCACCTCAGAGTTTAATTAAAAGAGGAAGGGCTGGAGCACCTGGGTGGCTCAGTCCGTTAACCGGCTGCCTTCCGCTCAGGTCATGATCCTGGGAGTCCTGAGATCGAGCCCCAAGTCGGGCTCCCTACTGTGCAGGGAGCCTGCTTCTTCCTCTCCTCTGCTTGCTGCTCCCTCTGCTTGTGCTCTCTCTGTCAGATGAATGAATAAAATCTTTAAAAAAAAAAAAAAAAAAAGGAAGGGCTGCCCAAATTTATTGTGGAGATGGGTATTGATGGTGGCAGCAGCAACATCTGATTTTCAGGGGCAGCTGTGATAGTTACAGTGGCAGCAGCTGGTGGCACCAATGTCAGGGATATAAACAGTATAAGCTGCAGGATTTGGTTTCCAGAGAAGCCATTTCTGCAACGAGATTCGGGCATCGTCTGGGGCCTGTGGCTTCCCCACAGATTCTGTGAGCTGCCTGATATCCTTTACATGAATTCTTCAGCTTTTGAAATCATCTGGGTTCTTTGACTGACAAAATTGTCATTCACAATATATTGGAAAACAGCAAAACAACTTGTAGCAATTGTATCCACTGGAAAGAAGTGAAATGAAATTTCATTAAATCCCCTTTGGGATAAGGATATTCTAAAGGCAGTTCCTTTTGCCATCAAGAAAATTAAGAGAATAAAACAGGACACTAAGCCTGTATATCTACAAATTTAAGTATGGGAAATAGAAGTAACAAATTCTATTTTAAGCAAATTCTAATTCTCAATAAGTTTTTTAAAGTCATTTTTTTTTCCAAAATCTTAATTCTTTTGTAATTGGTGGGGGAAAAATGGTCAGAGAAATAGAGAAATTACAGAATCCATCACTAAGCATCACTAAGCACAATATTTCAAGGAGACATGAAAGAGACTTGAATGAGAACATCTAGGAAGCTGTGAGTGACATCACGAAATAAGTCAGTTTAGTTGAATGGCCTTGGACATTTTACAAAGTGAAATCCATTAGATCTCTCCAAGAAAAATTATCAAAATTCTGTCTGGATACATTTAAAAACCAGCCAAACATGACACTTACTATCCAGCAAATTATGGTGCAAAATAATAGTTAACATAATAGCAAGAGGAGAGGAGAGAACCACCTTTCATGAGAAGATCAAGGTTCAAGCAAACATTCCCTAATTAATCCTTTCAACTGCATCAGGAAGTCGGTATTTAGCATTTTCATAGATAGCACTTGCTGTTTTCAAAGTGTTTTACCAACAGTAATTAGTTGTTCCCATCAACCTTTTGAAGTAGGTCAATATCATTATCTCCATTTTTAAAAAAAGCAGGGCACTGAATAAATATGTACAGAGACCACTAACATAATCCTTATTATTGATCAATTCCCATTTTTCTATCACTTCTACCTTTAACACAGGTAAAATGATCTTCTTAAAATTGCCTTATTTTGATTCCCATCAAAAACCCAGTGAAGTGGGCAGCATTGCCTCCATTCTGCAGATGAAAAAACTGAGGTTCACACGCATGTATACACACTCCTCACATCAGAGAGGTGGCTCCCTATTTATGTCTGCATGTAAGTCCTAACTCAACCATGGTCCCAGAGTCCAAGAGGACTGGAGTGGCCCAGACAGACAACCTCCAGCTTCTAAGACAAAGGGAAAGAAGTTCAAAGGGAAAGAAGTTCCCAAACATCAGTGTCACATAGGATATTGGATTTTGAAAGATCTCTTCTCACCATGAACAATTCTGAGCTTATTTTATTAATAGCAGATCTATGGACCACCAATCCTCTCAAGCAACTACACAGACCATTTTGAACAGAAAAATGGCACTTGTTATGTATGAAAAGTGAAACAAAACTTCCAGATTCCCTCATGGCTTTTGGAAAAGAATAATATGAACGGATTGTCTTTAAGAAGAGTAATTTAAAGCCAGGCAATCAGATTTAAGAAAAGAGTTTTGATCAAAACAGAATCAACTAAACCTATTTATAAAGGTTTTCGTCAAATACAGTATTTCTTTACAAAAAATATAAAAATTAACCATACAAGCATGTCTTTTTTTAAATTCTCTGTAATGATACTGGACTTAACATTTTCCTTTTATGAAAGGAAATGGCAGCTGTGTATTTTATTTGTAATTTAGTTGGCCTGTTTGCTAGATGTTAGCATTTATAGCAAAATATGAATAATAAAAAAGAAAAAGTCAAATCAGAATCTGACCTCTTTTTATTCCCCACTGCGTGAATCTTGACTAAATCAAAGCAAAATAGGAATTAGTAACATGCTATTTTCCATTCATCTAACTGACAATTAAGCTAAGTGAAGCAAATTTGGCCTTGAAGTATATAGAATTATTCAACATTAAAGAGAAAAGAGCTAGAGCCAGCCAGTGTATCTTCAGTTACTACTTAGTAAATGATGTTTTGTTATTTTGGAAAAGCTACTTTAGGAAACTTAAGTTTTAATATATACCATTTTTTAAAACTGTCCTTTCATTTATCAGCACATTATAGTAATTCTAGTTGAATGTTTATTTTATTTAGTTATATCTTACTGAATGCTTCATTTAAGGAAAGCACCAGTTGGAGAAGCCAAACCTGAGCTGTGACAGAATTCTACAAATAGAAAATGACTTAAAAGTTTATACTGGAGAAATTCCAAAAGAAAGGACAGGCCAAAATCCAGCAAATCAACAAGAGGAATTTCCCTTTAATACCTTTCATGAGTTCTTGTTATTTAACTTCACTTGGAAATTGAAGCCAAAGGCCTTCCACGATCCCTTGTTTAATTATTTCTTTTCCTAATTCAAGTACTCCAACTTTGAGCAGAGGAATAACTGGAAATGCCCCCTTCAAGGGAGTCCTGAGAGCAATGTCACCCTGTCCTCATCAGATGCCCATCTGTGAGCAGCTCAGTGTATTGAGTACCAATATACTGTATTGGGAACACTGTGAAAGAGCTTAGAAAGGAGTATAAACCCCAAGAATGGTGAGCACTAGAAAGCAACAAGAGTGAGTGGCCGTGACCCAGCTGAAAGTAGTTGGATCCACGGCATGAGTGGGCGTTAATCAGACCCTTAGCTTTGCCTTTCTGCTCATTAGACTGTCTACACTCAGCTGACCATCTTCAAGGGCACTCTCCCTGTGTCCCTGTGTCTTCACCTTATACAGACATCAGTCGTACAGATTTAAGGGCCCACTCTACTCCAGTAGGACCTCATCTTAACTAATTACATCTGCAAAAACCCTATCTCCAAATAAGTACACGTTCTGAGACACTGAGGGTTAGGACTCCAACATTTCTCTTCTGGGAGGTCACAATTCAACTCATAACACCTCTTAAGGGAATGGGGGTATGGAATAGGGCAGGGAAAGTGTGGTGAAGATAATAGGTTCATCTCAATTCCAACAGCAGCCTGATACCACAAGAAGGCTGAATGACATCATGAAGTTGTCCCCTTTGGAGGGAAGGGGCTAGCAGCCTTTTGTACTTCCCAAATCACTCAGCCTTTGTCTGCAGATAACCCCTGAAAAGAAGACATATCATCCTGGATGCTGCTGATCTACTCACTCTAAGGTAGTGGTTGACCAACTTTAATGGGCATCAGAAACAAAGGGTTGGACCCCAATCTCAAGTTTCTTACTTGAGAGTTTGCATTTTTAACAAACGACCAAATGATACCGATGCTGCTGGTCCAGGGACCACACTTTGAGACCAACTGACATAGAGCAGTTCTCAGAAGGAAAGAGATTTTTTTTTTAAGTTTATTTTTTATTTTTAAATTCCAGTATAACTAACATGGTATATATTTGTTTCAATTGTACAATATAGTGACTCAACAATTCTTTACATTACCCAGTGCTCATCAAGAGAAGTGTACTCTGGGGCGCCTGGGTGGCTCAGTTGGTTGAGCGACTGCCTTTGGCTCAGGTCATGATCCCGGAGACCCAGGATCGAGTCCCACATCGGGCTCCCTCCTCGGCAGGAAGCCTGCTTCTCCCTCTCTCACTCCCCCTGCTTGTGTTCCCTCTCTGGCTGTGTTTCTCTCTGTCAATAAATAAAATCTTAAAAAAAAAAAAAAAAGAAGTGTACTCTTTTTTTAAAGATCTGCATAATTTCCACACCCAGCATGGGGCTTGAACTCATAACCTCAAGATCAAGAGTCACAGGTTCCACCGACTGAGCCAGTCAGGAGCCCCAAGACAAGTGTACTCTTAATCCCCTTCACCTATTTCACCCATCCTCCTCCCCTCTGGTAACCACCAGTTTATTAAGATTCTGGGAATTCTGGTATTGTTTTGTTTTTCTTTCCTTTTATTTTCTCTTTTTCTTAAATTTAATTTTATTTTTTCAGTGTTTTTCTTTCTTTTCTCATTTGCTTTGCTTCTTAAATTCCACATATTAGTGAAATCATATGGTATTTCTCTTTCTCTTACTGACTTATTTCACTTTACATTATACCCTCTAGATCCATTCATGTTGTTGAAAATAGCAAGATCTCATTCTTTTTATGGCTGAGTAATATTCTATTTTTTATATATACCACATCTTCTTCATCCATGCATCTATTGATGGACACTTGGGTGGTTTCCATAATTTTGCTATTGTAAATAATGCTTCAATAAACATAGGGGTACTTTTTTCTTTTCGGATTAGTGTTTTTGTATTCTTTGCGTCAATGTCCAGTGATAAAATTATTGAATCATATGGTAATTCTATTTATAATTTTTTGAGGAACCTCCATACTGTTTTCCACAGTGGCTGCACCAGTTTATATTCCCACCAACAGTGCAAGAAAGTTCCTTTTTCTCCACATCCTCATTAGTACTTATTGTTTCTTAGTTGTTTTTTTTTTTAATTTAAATTGACACACACACAGAACACAAGACGCAGCAGAGAGAGAGAGAGAGAGAGAAAAGCTGAGCAGGAAGCCCGGTGGGGCTCAATCCCGGGACCCCTGGGATCATGACCCGAGCCAAAGGTCGAGACTAAAGGTGCCCCAGTTCCTTGTGTTTTTAGTTTTACTCTCCCTGTCAGGAGGGAGGCGGTGACTCATTGTGGTTTGACTGGCAGCTCTCCCTAATAATTAGCGATGTTGAGCGACTTTTCATGTGTTTGTTGGCCATCTGTATGTCTTCTTTGGAGAAATGTCTGTTTGTGTCTTCAGACCATTGTTTGATTGGGTTATTTGGGTTTTTTGCCTAAGGATGCATTTTTTTTAGAGAGAGAGTGTATGGTGGGGCAGGGGCAGAGGGAGGGGGACAGTCTCAAGCAGACTCTGAGCTAAGCGCGGAGCCCACCACAGGGCTGCATCTCACCACACTGAAATCATGACCTGAGCCAAAACCAAGAGTCACCCACCCAACTGACTGTACCTTTTATTTTTTGTTTTGAGTTATATAAGTTCTTTATGGATTTTGGATACTAACCTTCTCAGATATAAGATTTGCAAATATCTTCTCCCACTTGGTAGGTTGCCTTTTTAATTTGCCGATTTTCTTCCTTTGCTGTGCAAAAGCTTTTACTTTAGTGTGGTCCCCATAGGTTATTTTTTGCTTCTGTTCCCCTTGGCTTAGGAGACATGTCTAGAGAGATGTTGCTTCAGAGAAGGAAGCAGCTTTGAGTAGTCAGTGCCCCCACTTAGAGCAGCCAGCAGATGGGATGAGTGCACTGAGAGGAAGGGGAATCTCGGCAAAGCAGCAACAGTATAAGAACCACACTATCTTTCTTGACAAGCCTGAGGTATGTGGAGAGCAGGAAAATAAACCCTAAAGGGTTGCAGGAGAATCAGCGTTCTTAGGAGAGAGCCATATTTTTGCTATAGTGAAGAAAAAGAGAAACATCTCAGAGAGACAATATCACCATAGACTGCCTGAAGAAAAAGCCAGAAAAACAAGTCTCTATTTTTCAAGCAATCGGTGAGACAAGTGGGGTACACAATAATGACGCAGGTGATTTTAAAGCTAAAGAATCATTCTTGGGTCTCCCCTGCGTCCTGTAACCAAATTGGTTGCTGCCAATTTATTCCTTTTTTCAATCTCTCTGAATCTTTGGGTGGCCATCAACTATGCAGCAACAGCACTTGGTCACTTGGGAGGCCTGAAGAATCCCATCAAGGGTGCTCCAGTCTGGTTATTTAACTGGTAGACACAAAGCTTTATGGCAGCTTTGAGCTGCAGCAGAAGCTTACATACGGCTGTTCTAGTAAGAGAGTTATCGAAGATTGTATAAAATTGCAGCAATTTCACTGAATCCAAGAAAATGTTCTGTGGTTAGGAAGGGAAAAGGACTTACTTCAAATGCATTATATGAAAGACAAATTAAAATAGGCAATTTTTAAAAATGGATTAAAACTAAGTAAAGGGAGCATAGAGTGGATTAGCTTTGATATCCGCTGAGGTTGCTGGAAAAAGAATTTGGGGATGAAGTGTGTATTAATTTAGCATCAGCCTGAATTATGAAAATAAATGTTTGGAAAATAGAAGAATGTCTTCAAGTTAATAGCAAAGAAGGGAAAAGTTTTCTAAGAATATCTTTGCATTTCAAGCTGAATGGAGAATAGATGAGAAAGTCCGCATAAAACAAGAGGGGAGCTTCCTTCTAGAGTAGCCTATTTTCAAAGAGTCCACAGGTTCTAAAATTGAGACCCACATCTTTATTGGGTTTTTCCCCAAGGAAGCCTTATGGGACAAAAAGTTGAGATTCTCAGACATCTTTAATTTTTGTATTGGAAGGTTATTTAAATAAACAAACAAATAAGAAAAATCCATTTGGGCCAAGTTATTAGCCTCTCTGTACCTCAACTTATGGCTTGAAATGAGTTAATTTAAGAAATTAGAAAATAATCTGGCATGTAGGGAGTGTTTATACTGGTTAGGTCTTATTATTTATCATAAAGAAACTCGACCTTGGTAGAGAAAGAAAGAACGATTTGAGACGCATGAGCAATGTTGTCCATTATTCCATTCAAAGAGCCTTGATTGAGAGCAAGATGGGAGACCCACATCTGCCATCTTGGTTGCCAGGTACTTTTGTGAGGAGTCTAATGTTTAAAGATAGATCCTTCCTCCAGAAATTAGCCTCTAAACACAAGCCAACTACTTCATCTGGCACGTCAAGTCGAGAGGCAATACCCTGTTCCAGTGTGTGCTGGGGACAAAACTTGCTGTATCGTTCTCCAGCGTACTATGTTCTTAAGCGATTTGCAGGGGTCAGCAATTTATCTGGATGTGATTTTTGCCTTAAATGCAGACATCTAAGATATCCCTCCACTATATGTCGGTATTCATGTTCTTTTACTGCTGGAAAAAATTGCCACAAACTTGGTGGCTTGAAAGAACAAAAATGCATCCTCCCGTAGTTCTGGAAGCCAGAAGTCCAAAATCAGCTTCCCTGGGCCACAACCAAGGTCTCAGCAGACCCCCACTCCCTCCAGCAGCTCTAAGGGAGAATCCCGGCCTTGCCTCTTCCAGTTCCTGGCAGCTGCTCACATTCCTGGGCTTGTAACTGCATCAGTATAGTCTCTGCCTCTGTGGCCAGATTTCCCTCTGCCTCCCTTTTACAAGAATAGTTGCACTTGCATTTCGGCCCTCCCCTTTGATAATCAAGGATATTCTCCCCATCTCAAAACCTTTAAGTTAATCACATCTGCAAGTCTCTCTAGCCATAGAAGTAACACTCGAGGATTTCAGGAATTAGAATATGAACATATCGGGACCATTATTCAACCTACCAAAATACCCATTCCCATTTAAACTTTCTGTGTGTGTGTAGGGGAGAGAGAGAGGAGAAAGAGAGAGAGACAGAGAGAGAGAGAGATCATGGGTGAAACCAAAGCTGTGGTCTGCTTTGATCTGAGTACCCCAGGGCCAACCTAGCTATGTTCATAGGTACAAACTGATATCCAGAGAAACTGGTTGCTGCTCGACAAGCTTTATCATCTGCTTTGAACACACCAGGTAGATCTTCAATTGCAATATTTCCCAAGCTTTAACTGAACAAAGCAAATTCTAGCTCCCCCTCCTCTCCATGTCTTGTTTTCAGTAAATACACATTTGGTCTTCTGTGAATAAAGATGATTTCTCAAGCCCTGTTTCCGGATCCATATATCCTCTCGCATTTTCTGATTCTTCTACCCTCACCCCCGCTTGCCAGTTTTTCAAATGCTTTAAGGAATGATAAGTTTTGCTGACACGTGAAATCCAATTTTCTAAATTCTCTAATGTGATTAAATCTAGCCAGTAGAAGCCAGAAACTGCCTTTTGTGAGAAGACAGAGATTGCATATCTTCAGGCATATTGTCAAATTTTTTTTTTTGAAAAAGAAAATGGGAAGGTGGAAAACTGATTCTCATGCACATAAGAATTAACCTATTTGTCTTAGTGCTCTCAATTAAAAGAAACAGATGTGTAAGAATTGGTGCTTAATAAATAAAATAATAATAACAGTACATTGGGAGAATTATATCTAGCATTTATGCATGGAAAAGATCAGAAAGTGCTAACATCTCCCTATAATACAAGGCAGGTCTAACAGTTGGAGATAGTTCAAGACCAAAGTTATATTCCCATTTTCTGTCAGTGGGAATCAACAATAATGTGAAAGACAGCAGATCTGGCAGAACTTCTGACTTGTATTCATTTAAATTCAGAATTTGTTCTTTTGGAAGCAGTTAGGTCAAGGTCAAGATTGCATCAAGAAACTGAGTGGAAGAAAAGAAACAGTTGAATATGGGTAGTTTAAGGTGTTCCTAGGAAACACACCACAAGAACCCTAATAGTCAATATAAACAGAAAACAGAAAGCTTTGAATAATATAGATAGATTAATCATGGATTTATCTAAACTACTTATACACGGGAATATAACCATACTCCCTCCTCCCACAGCCCTAACCTCCCGATCGTGAGGCACATTAACATTAAAGACCTCTCACCCAGGGGAGCCCACTCCTTTTTTGTCTCCTTTGGCTAAAACCTACCCATAATTCTAACTCTACTTCTTCTTTAAAATCTTCCTAAATCATCCAGCTTATTTTGATTAATACACACACATGCACATCATTATACCTGATAGAAATCTATCAATTGTTTTTATGTGTATCATATACTCCTTTGCATTATTTAATTACAAGGATCACTAAATAGGTGATGAAGAAAAGGAAGTAACTTGTTGCCACCATCTCAGGGTTGAGATCCCATTCCTAAGCCAGTTGCCCGAGAGCAGTTTCTTTCTCCAGAAACTGCTGTAAGGAGGAGATGGATACAGAAAGTGCACGCTCCCCGCTCCCGGCTGAAACTTGAGTCTATTCAAACCTTGACAGGAAGGGTGGGAGCTGGAAAACTGCCATGCCAAAGCATCTCGCAATTTGGTTTTATACAAGAAGTAAGGAGTTGCACATACTTTTCTGTGTTCAGAAAAAAAAGCAACCCAGATGATATATTTACAGATGTAAAGACCACAATCTGGGGAAAAAAAAAAAAAAAAAAAAGATGTTTGACACTGTTTCCAAATGCTTAGGGGCTCAGGCTACAATGGAGGATAATATCTCTGTGGTCAGCAGTTACAGCTCAGTAGAATGATCTTCCACTGACGGAATATTTTCTTTCCAAGTGTGCATTGAACACAGATCCATTGCTGGAAAACTGTGGCTCACTGTCTTGCGAGGATGTGAGTGTGTATTAGGAAGATGCCGTCAAGGGCTCAGAAATTAAGTGTTAGAAGCTAAAGCAGCTCTTTGCATGGCAGAAGTTCTGAGACTTGATCTGGATTGAGTCGCTTTGAAGCCTAGGTCTCTTTACTGTCATTAACATTGCTCTGGCCCATCAGGAAAGATGGCTTTTGGGAGCAGTACCCCTGGAAACACTGCTAGATAGCTACACAACAGAAGCACCCTCCCTTCTTCTCTGCAAACAGAACCTTGAGCTAATTTTGGGTATCAATGAGTGCAGCCCAAGGAGATGAATCCTAATTGGCTAAGCCAGTAATATTTCTCCCATTCCCCTTTCCCAGGTGAACACTTTCTCAGACTCCTTTGAAGGTAGGGAAGTTCCTAAGACCTCATTCTGACCAATGAGATGTAACAGGGAATCTTCTGGGGGTGTGTGGTTGAAGGTGAGGGGATGTCTGCTGCTGCTGGAAAGGGTTTTCTTGTTTTAATAAAAGAAAAGAAAGCTCCAGCTTTAGACCATGATGTCTAGAATTGTGAAGTCCCCCTTGTAGCCACTAAGTGACTTATCCAAGGACAAGAAGCCAACATGAGGACAATGACCCAGAGGAAAGATGCAAAGAGCCTGAGCTACAGATAACTGTTGAGCCAATTTCAAACCTAGAACTGTTTTCCTCCAGACTTTCTGTTATGTGAAAAAATTAAATGTCTCTATTACTAAGGATACGGTGGGTAAAGATAAAGGAGAGTATTCCATTACTTGCAGCCAAATGCACTTTTAATAAAAGAGCACTTCAGTCTTGTCACTGGAAATAGCAGGAGAGGCCATGCTGGGATGACTTGACAAACAGACCAAACAAAGTGAAAAAACTGGAGTAAATTTTTCCTGAAAAAATGTGAGAGAATTTTCTAGAGACTCTCAGAAGCATGGCCAAGTTCTTATGCAGAGAGTTGGGACTCATAGTCCTCACAGTCTGGATCTATATAAATATGATTTTAGGCACACTCACATCCCTGTGAATTACAGAGGATGGACACATCATGATGAGCTGGTTATACCCAAGTTGTCCATCTCTGTGCTACATACAGTGCCAATCTGCAGTGAGATGGGAAGCTAGTACCAGAATATAAACCTGCTTACTGATTCCTTCATCAAGAAGTCTTGCCACCACAAAAATAAGTAAAGTAAGTAAACTGAACTAAACACCGTGCTAGGTGATTTAGTTTTGGTGACAGATTCCTTATCTCTTCGCTAATTGATAACATCTGCAGACCCACAGCTGCTCCACAGACTACACGGCTAATGAGCCAGAGGTCAGGCATCTGGGTAGTCTTCATGTGATAATTTACAAGGAAATTTACAAGGAATCACATTATGCTACTCTGAAACCTACACAGTGGTAGATTCTTTACCTCTAATACCAAATTATAGCTCCTTTGAAATGTTCTTGAATACTGAATAAGTGCCTTTGTAGGCATCATTGCCCACTTTAAATAAAAAGTCAGCATCTCTCTGATTAATTATCTCATTTAAAATTTGCTCACAAATGAGAAGGTGGGAACTGTGTAGTTAAGCAGAAGGTTGGAAGTAAATAAATTCATGTTCCATGTAATTTCCAATTAGATCTTTCACCTGTACCCAATATAGTATGATTCTCTTTTTCATTAGGTTAAAAATATGCAGGTATTAAATATCTGTTTTGCATTTAGGAATTGCATTCAGCTATGGGAGCTAGAAACTTGATAAGGAAAAAAGTAGCCAAACACATTAAATGTTTTGTTTTTCTCACCTAAAAGCACCTGGAGTTAGGTGGCTTCACATTGATACAATGGCTCTATGATGCCATCAGGTCTCTTATCTTTCCACTTGGCCATCCTTGGCTGTTGCTTCATGGTTCCAGGTTGGCTACTGTATTGTCAGATTTATATTCCCATTTCAAGCAGGATGAAAGAAAAGGGCAAAGAGCAAAAGGCACATGGGAGCTAATTATGACTTCTTCCAGGGAGTTTTCGCAAGTGGTCAACCAAGGAATTCCTACTTGTATATTTCCTTGGCCAGAATGCTGAGTCATGGCCACCCATGTTTGCAAGAAAACTGAAAAAAAAAAAAACTAAAAAATAAAAATAAAGGTTTTTGTTTACTCCTTATATTGGTTTGTTAGGGGTGCCATAACAAAGTACATACACAGTGATGGGCCCAAACAACAGAACTTTGTTTTATCACAATTCTAGAGACGAGAAGTCCAAGATCAAGATGTCAGAGGATTGGTTTCTTCTGAGGTCTCTCTCCTTGATTTGTAGGTGGCTGCCTTGTTTCTGTTTTCACATGGTCTTTCCTGTGTGTAATCGATATCCAAATGTCCTCCTATTAGGATGCTAGTCATATGGGATTAGGGACCACCCTAGCAACTTCATTTAACCTAATCACCTCTTTAATTATCCTATCTCCAGATACAGTTACACTTTGAGGTACTGGCAGTTATGACTTCAATATATGAATCTTAAAAGGACACAATCCACAGGACACCTTGGATGCCTATCTCACTTGAGTATCTAGCTCTAGGTTTTGGCCCAGGTCTGATGTCATGGATTGTGGGATCAAGCCTTATGTCAGACTCCATGCTCAGTAGGGAGTCTGCCTGGAGATTCCCTCTGCCCCTTGCCCCTCTCTCTCTCTCTCTCTGTCCAATAAATAAATAAATGAATGAATGAATGAATGAATGAATGAATGAATGACACAGTTCAGCCCATAACACCCTTCCAAACATAATCAGGGGTCTATTAGTAAGAAACAAGGGGGAAATTGATATAGGATGCTGCAACATCCACTACACTTATTATATTGTCTGATTTTCTTTAAATAAACAAAAAAGGCTTAAAAATTGTCACAAATTCAGTCTAGTTATAAATATGATGCATGATGAGCCCAACCCACCTGTAACAAAACACTTATTTAGTTAAGATAATTTATTTGTTGGGCGCCTGGGTGGCTCAGTGGGTTAAAGCCTCTGCCTTCAGCTCTGGTCATGATCTCAGGGTCCTGAGATCTAGGCCCGCACCGGGCTTTCTGCCTGGCAAGGAGCCTACTTCCTCCTCTCCCTCTGCCTGCCTCTCTGCCTACTTGTGATCTCTCACTCTGTCAAATAAATAAATAAAATCTTTAAAAAAATTTTTTAAAAGATAATTTATTTGTCTTATAATAATACTTTCCCCAGTTACCCAGAGCTTACATTGGGAATGCTCTGGAAGACACCAACAGGTGTCCATTATGTTGACTAGCAGTTACCACAAATAAAGAAGAATTTGCTTCCTTGAGAATCACTATTCCTAATGTTTGCTGAGGTCTTTATAATTCAATTTATGATCCAGTTGGGAAAACTGTTTTTTTTTAGTATCAGAAGAGTTTTATGTCTCCTGATCATTAACTGAATTAAGTAAACATCCTTGATTTTGTTGGTGATATTTTTCCTTTCCTTTTTCTTAGATTATCCATCATATTAATTAAATGACCATGAAAAGAAATTACCTACAATATTACTACATAGGTCTGTCCTGCAAAGGCTTCGGGATAGGAAGTTTGAGAAATGATTTGTTAGGCAAAATTCTTTTGATATCTTGCTCTGAATTTTTAAATAAATAAACCAGTTCTGTTGAAATATAATTCCACATATCAAAAAAATTTTCTACTTTTAAATTGTAAACTCAGTAATTTTTAGTATAATCACAGAGTTGTGCAACCATCACCATTATCTAATTCCAGAACATTTTTATCACCCCGAAAGAAAGCTCCATTCCCATTAGTAATCACCCAGCCACCCACCTCCCCTTTGCCCTTCTCCAGCCTTGGCAACCGCTAATCTGCTTTCTGTCTATAGATTTGCCTATTCTGGACATTTCATATAAATGAAATCATACTACATGTAGTCTTTGGGGTCTGGGTTCTTTCACTTGACATCATGTTTTCGTTTCATCCATATTGTCACAACTATCAGCATTTCATTCTGGGTTTTGATTGTTGTGATTGTTTTATGCTGTGTTGTTTTTTTTTCTTGTTGGTTTGTTTTTAATGGAATAGCTCTTACCTAGCCTTCCTGGCTCTTTCTCCTCCGCTCCATTCTCTACAAGGCAACCAACATGGTATTTCTCTAACATGTCTCTTTTTTCCCCCTTCTTTTTTAGATTTTATTTATTTATTTGAGAGAGGAGAGAGAGCACGAGAGGGGAGAAGGTCAGAGGGAGAAGCAGACTCCCTGAGGAGCTGGGAGCCTGATGCAGGATGTGATTCTGGAACTCCAGGATCATGACCTGAGCCAAAGGCGGTTGCTTAACCAACTAAGCCACCCAGGCACCATTTTTCTCCCTTCTATTTTAGTTCCTTTTACACTTTCCTTCTTAGTTCTCCTGGGAATTATCCATTGAAGGATAAATATGCCCGTCACCTAGTTGTGCCTGTCAGATGCAGAAAGAGGATATGCTTTGTATTACAATCCTCAGCTTTTCTTTTCTTTCTTTTTTTTTTTTTTAAAGATTTTATTTATTTGACAGAGAGGAACACAGGCAGAGAGGGAACACAAGCAGGGGGAGTGAGAGAGGGAGAAGCAGGCTTCTCGCCGAGCAGGAAGCCCGATGTGGGACTCGATCCTGGGTCTCCAGGATCATGACCTGAGCCGAAGGCAGTCGCTTAACCAACTGAGCCACCCAGGCGCCCCAATCCTCAGCTTTTCATGAGAGGAATTCATTCATGCAAACATACATGCAGTAAAGATGCAGCACTTCTATTTGTGAGCACATCTGGCTCAGAAATAGAAAGATCTCGTAGTCAGACCCACCTGCAAATTCCCCCCCCCCAAAAAAGACAAACCACACCGATTGTTTTTGCATCTGCTTTAACTGAACTTGAAAAAGGATGCCTGTTATCATATTGTGCCTTCTTATTCCAGAATGTCTCTCTTTCATTCAGTTCACAGGGGATTCTGGGTGGGAATGGATGTTAGCGTTGATTAGCCCACCGCTGTGTATTTTATCATGAGGAAAAGATGAAGAGCAGCTGCGTGAGAAGTAAATACATGTGGAATATCTGTTTATATAAATGAAAATAAAGGGGTTTGAAAGAATATATAACAAATGGCTAGTAGGGCTGGAATGCCTTAGTAAGGCACACACATGTGGCAGAGAAATTCAGGGACCTGGTGCTTTAGAGAAGTTTCTGGGCGTCCAGTAGAGGGAACACTTCAGAACATCTCAAAAAAGTGAAAGAAGAGGTGCCATGCTTTGCACCCCTTCCCACCAAGAAAGATACTTGATGTACCTTCTGGGATTTGGAGATGATATATACCACATGCAAGTACACGGTTCCTGGCCATTTACTAAATGACCCTCAAGGCAACCTGTTCTACATGGAGCAGAGAGAAAGTTCTCCAACTGGTCTAGGTTAACAGATGTCCCTTACAATAACATATTCAATAAAGTTTGAAATGTCTATGGAAGATCTGAAAAGCTGATTCAAAGAACCACTGCCTGGGCTCCTAGGGTTTCCTAAGAAAGCCATGCTCTCCTTAAAAATAACTATTTTCCTTCTGAGAAACACTTTTTGGCTTGCTACTATACCCTAATAGAGACTTAATACCTACCTGTATAATTGGCAGCTGTAACAAATTACCAGAAACTTGGTTAGCAGACTAAATGGTGACCCACCAAAGAAATCACGTCCTAATTCTGGAACCCATAAAGGTACTTTATAGAGAAAAAGTGTCTTTGCAGATGTAATTAAGTTCAAGATCTTGAAATGGGTTGATTATCCTGGATTATTGGGGAGAGCCTAAATAAAATCACACATATCTTCATAAGAGAGAGATAAAGAACAATTTGAAGACAGAAGAGAAGACACACAGAGAGAAGACAATACAAAGAAGAGCAGAGATTGGAGTGATGTGGTGGCCACAAGCTTAAGGCAAGCCAGCAGCCACCAGAAGCTACAAGAGGTAAAGCACTCCCTAGAGCCCCCAGAGGGAGTGCAGGCTTGCCAACGCCTTGACTGTAACCCAGTGATAATGATCTGAGACTTCTGGCCTCCAGAATTGTGAGAGAACAACTTTCTGCTGTTTTAAGCCACCAAGTTTGTGGTAATTTGTTATAGCAGCTACAGGAAGCTAATGTAGTGACCTAAAACAATGCAAATTTATTCTCTTTACAGTCCTAGAAGTCAGAAGTCTCAAATTAATTTCACTGAACTAAATAAAGTCAGGGTGTTGACAGGAGGACCGATTCCTTATAGCAGCTCTAAGGGGAGAATCTATTTCCTTGCCTTTTTGGCTTCTGGTGACTGTGGCCCTTGGCTTCTGGCCCCTTCTTCCTTATTCCCAAGGCATCACTCCAATCTCTGTTTACTCATCACATTGCTCTTTCCTCTGACTCTGCCTCAGATTCCTCTTGGATTCTTCTTTTAGGGAATGTTGTAATTACATGGTCCCACTCAGATAATCTTGGGTAATCATCTCAGGACTCTTAACCACATATGCAAAGTCTCTTTTGCCACATAAGGCCCCATGCATGGGTTCTGGAGATTAGGATGTAGATGTATTGGGGAGCCATTATTTAACCTACCACACTACCTAACCACTGGATTTTAAGTGACTATGCAACCTGATCTTCCCATCACCAACTGAGGTGTTATCTGATCCAGCAAACACTAAAGCTGTGTGCAGCTGCACTCCTGCCTCAAGGAAAAAGATTAGGCTCAAGCATGTTCTAAAGACACCAGATTTTTCACAAACATGTAGCTTACATTCTTTGTATTCCTACTTCTGATGTACTGCCTTATCCCCTCATCTCATCCATGACACTTGCTAGAGAATAAAAAAATTAAAGAAAGGTTTTCAGATCATTCTGCATAACATGACAGCACCTCCCATAAATGGACTACTTCAGCATTACAGTGCAACTCACACTGGCTATAAAGGACAATGAGGCAGATACAGGCAGTGACAAGAACCTTGAGCAGTACATATGTTTCTCCTCTGCTTGGAAATAGACATGCCCAGATATGTAGATCAATATGAATCTATGTGCAAGAGCTACCAATTTGGCTATATGGTGAGGATCTTGGAAGGAACAAGAATAAAAAAATAGTGATGAGGAAGACTATAGAAGAAGTATATGATGATGGGACAGATTTTTATTTTCCAAAGATGGTCACACCAGTATATCTTATCCCATATGCACTTCTTACAGCATGACATTCCTCCATTGAGAGATGAGGTCTGTGATCCCTCTCCTTGAGTTTGGTAGGTCTGTGACTATGGCAGAAGCAATGTTATGTGACCTCTAAGGCCATACAGCTTTCTTCTACTCTTCTTGTGATACTCACCTTGGGAACGCGGTAACTGTGCTACGAGGAAACTAAGCGCCCTGCATGGGAAAGCCACATATAGATGTTCCAGTCCAATCCCAGCTGAAGAGATAGCCAATGGCAGCATCAGCCCTCAGATATGTGAGTGACAAAGCCTTTAGACTAATCCAGCCTCAGCCTTCAAGCCACTCCTAGTGACACCAAGTACAGCGGAGATGTAAATTCCGGCAAGATCTGCCTAAATAGATTCAGAAGCAAAGCAAATGTTTTCTTCAGCCATTAAATTTGGGGTGATTTGTTAAATGGCAATAGATAATGGACAGATAATCTCTCAGAATTGGCCTAAAGCATAAAATTATTTGTGCCCTTGTGAATGCTAACTGCAAGTCAACCCACTACAGACAAGCACTTAAAAATCTGGAGGACAAGTAGAACTCTTCATGGATGTCAGTCAGTCTCTTTCCCCAGTCACCTAGCACTTGCTAAATAGGCTTATGAGCAGGTAGCCATGGTGGGAGGGATGGACTTTCCCTCACCCAGACTGATCAGGCTACTTTCACTGCAGAGCGACTTAATTTGCCAATAGCAAAAGCCACCAATGAGCCCATTTTACAGTACCATAAATTACTACCTAGTGGTGGGTTGACCACTTTGGAAACCTTCCATCAGAGGGAAACAAGGATGGTCCTAATGGAACAGAAATGTATTCTGGATATGTATTATCTTTTCTATTTGTCATATATGTGCCAGTACTACCATCTATAGCCTTACTAAAGGCCTGTTCACTCAACTACTGACCAAAGAGCTAAATGTACAGGGGAAAAAAAGGTATGTGATGAATCAATGCCTATGGCAAACAATGATCTTACCATGTATCTCAGCACACAAAAGCAATCAGTCTTACAAAACAGTGGAACAACTTATTGAAGTAGACACTTATGGTGTCACCTGGGAAATAATACCGTGTTAGGTTGGAATGCTTTCCTGTAGGAATGATACAGGCTCTGATCAAAAAATCAATAAGGGACCAAGATATAATAATAGTGGCAGATTTATGCTCTCATCTGTAACAACAACAAAAGGAAAAAGTAGTTGAAAAAACAGTTCTGCAGACACTAGACATCAGGCAAGGAAGGACAGTGATCCCTGAGGAACAGGAAACAAATGAAGTAAACCCTATGATTACCCTTGAGTATTGGCTTGACAGAGTTTCTAGGCTCTGGTGCAGGGAGGAGAAAGTCATTTTGGGTAACTCAGTCACCATGGGTGGCTCAGTCATTAAGCCTTCTGCCTTCGGCTCAGGTCATGATCCCAGGGTCCTGGAATTGAGCCCCACATCAGGCTCCCTGCTCAGCAGAAAGGCTGCTTTTCCCTCTCCCTACTGTCCCTGCTTGTGTTCCCTCTCTTTCTGTCTCTCTCTGTATCAGATAAATAAATAAAATCTTAAAAAAAAAGATGGACTTCTGAGTTAAGGAGAAGGAATGAAAAGTCTAGAGAGAGAAAAAGTGACAAAATTCACATGACAAATACCGAAGAGAAGAAAGCTGCTCAGAGACAGGACTCCAGGGATCTACAAAGGCTATTCCTTCAGTGTTGAGTAATTATCATCCTATGTTTGTGAGGATAATATCTTAAGCAAGGGAAAGAATTAGAAAAACAACAGTGCCCTATGTACACCCTGGGTCTGGAGTGGTACCCATGAACTAGATTGGAAGACCTCATAATTCACAGGGCATTGAGTAGAGTGTACTTGGAGGTTTTCGCCTCAGTCATGAGAAAAAATTAGCCCTAGACTAAGCAGAGCTTAACAAATCCTAAAAGTAAGACTCAAAGGGATCAACATGTTCAAGCAACTTCCCCGTGTTGAAGAACAAAACTCAAGAATATTTATAGAAATACAAAAATATGCAACACCCATGCTGTGCCTTCCTGCTCTACAGAAGCTAGAAAGCCATAAATGACATTTCTCAGATCCTCTTACATCTAGGTCCTAGAGGCAAGTTTTTAATTTGGTTTTTGTTTTGTGTTATATTTTTCCCAGCCAGATGTATTTTCATATGACTTGGAAGGCAGAAGTAAAACAGAGGCATTTTTTCCTGAAACTTTGGTTGATTCTAGAGATAGATATACTGGTTTTATTCTGCAGCTGCATTCCTGAGTCCAGGTAGGAGCCTGTGGGCCTTGGAGCAGTAGCAATATTAGCAGAGGCTTCCTGATTCATTTTGCAGAGCTCATTGAAGTCAACAGTTTCAGTGGGGGCTTCTCAATTTTTCACTTTCCTCATAGTGGCAGAGGTAGCAGCTCTTATAGGTGAAAATGGTGGCATGATTCTGCAAACGTGCCCTAAATACCAATTCTCCAGTCCTTCCAACTTCTTATATGTCTTCTGGATCAAAACAGCTGGAATTAATTCTGTTTCTTGAAAATAAATCTTGTGGGAATTTGTATTCGTTATCTATTGCTGTGTAATGAATCCCCTCCTCCAAGTTTAGTGGCTCAAAACAACAAATATTTAGGATATCACAGCTCCTGTGGGCCAGGAATTCAGGAGTAGATTTCCTTGGTGCTTCCGGCTGAGGGACTTCCATGTGGTTGCAGTCAAGATGTCAGCTAGGGCTGTAATCACTTGAAGGCAGGACGGGGCAGGAGGCTCCACTTCCAAGATGGCTCACTGACAAGGTTATTGGCAAGATGCTTCAGAACCCTAACTTGTTATTAGTAGGAGGCCTCACTTCCTCACTGTCTGGGTCTCTCTACTGAGCTGCCTGTGCATCCTTAAAACATAGCATCTGGCTTCCCTCCAGAGCAAGCGATCCAAGAGAAAGAAAAAAGAGGAAGCTGCCGTGCCCTTTATGGCCTTGTCCCCTAAGTTGCATACCGTAACTTCTGCTTTATTTTGTTTGTCAAAAGAAATCCCAAAAGTCGGTCCACACTCAAGGAGAGGGTGTTTAGACTCCACTTCTTGAAGGGAGGCGTGTAAAGAATTTGTGGACATATTTTAAATGGCCACATAATTCTCCCCAGCTATGAGAGTATATGATTTTTGTGTGTAAAAATCTGTGCAGTTTGTATGTAATATCAAACACTTATAAAATACCTCTCATCATTAATAATAATTCCAACAACCCCAAATCAGGCTCTCTCATCTCTTTTGGCAACTGGTCACATTTCTTTAATTTTTTTTTTCTATCATCCTAATCTTTCTTCTTCAAATGCAAGTTTTCATAAAGGTTAATGTGCCTCTCCTTACTCAAGCTAATGTAAAGATAAGATTTGTCCCCATAGTCACTATGGATACCACAATTTTTCATACTAAATAATTATCAGTGACCACAGACCTACTTTATTTATTAGTAAAAAATAAAATTCTACAACTGTTTCAAGTTAGGAGGCCCGAAGAGTAATTAAAATATAGGTAGATCATCTTTAAAGTGTCATGGTAGGGAATACCTGGTTGGTTCAGTCAGATGAGCATGTGACACTTGATCTAGGGGCTTGTGAGTTTGAGCCCCATGTTAGGTGTAAAGATTACTAAAATAAATAAAATAAACCATAAAAATAAATAAATAAAAGTGTCAGCAAGGAAGAGAGTAAGGAGGGATTGAGTTATCTTACTGAATTCATTGAAGAAGTGAATTCAAATATTAAGAATAATTTCAATTCATTGCATGCTTTTAAAAGAGCAGTGAAATTATTTTTAAGGGGCTCCCGCTAAAAAGAAGCAGCATGCCCTCCATTTTTCCCTTTCATGAACAGCTACTACCCTCGTGCAACAATATCACTCAGCAAGATATTTCAGAAGTGTTTTGACAATGCAAAAGAGATGTTCCTAACAAAGCTATGGCTATGTCACAAAAATTAAGAAATTGCAGTAACCATTCATATTTGTTTTAATGTCTCAAATCATAACTTTGAAATTTAAAAATGTTATGTATGTTTATGTATGTATGTTCCCTAAACCCTATCAGTAAAAGTGATATAGCACTTAGCACAGTGTCCAGCAAGACTACTTATAGATGTAGAGTTAGTGCTCACCACATTTCTTTGTATTAATTGATGGATTCACGTAGCTAATGAGTGAGATCTGGTCACCTCAAGAGTAGTATCAGCCTGTCTGGCAATCATTTCAAAGTTCATTAAAAACCTTCAAACTCATGGTGCCTGGGTAGCATAGTCGGTTCAGTGTCTGACTCTTGGTATCGGCTCAGGTCTGATCTCAGGGTCATGAGATCAAACCCCATGTTGCGTCCCAAGTCAGACTCTACAATCTGCCCAGAGCCTACTTTTGTTTCTCTCTCCCTATCCCTTTGCCCCTCCCCCTGCACTCCTTCTCTCTCTAAAATTAATAAAATAAATCTCTTTTTAAAAGATTTTATTTATTTATTTGTCAGAGAGAGAGCGAGAGAGAGCAGCAGGCAGAGGGAGAAGCAGCCTCCCCGCTGAGCAGGAAGCCTGATGTGGGACTCAATCCCAGGACCATGAGGTCATGACCTGAGCCGAAAGAAGACACTTAACCAACTGAGCTACCAGGTGCCCAAAATAAATCTTAAAAAAAAAAATCTTCTGGCTTGTTTCACTTGATTTGACTGGTTTTCTTTTATGCCCCATTTGTTGAACCCATAACAATTTTCAAGACTAATATGTGGAATATCACAAGACACGGGCCACATCTCCACCTCCACCCTGCCAAATGAATGGAAAATACTATAACATGAAAGATAATACAGTAAATGAAGTAGGGGTGCTGAATTCTAAAGATAAATTCCCAGCACAGGTATCATCAAATTCTTATTACTCTTTGTCTTTTCAAAGTACTTCATGTTGGTGTGCCTGCCCCTCATTGGCTTCTTGTCTAGCTGTTCTCAGCTTTTCTTTGCTCTAACTATATATATATGTAGTTTCAAAAGCTAAGTTGAGCTATAATGAAAAGAACTGTATGAGATATGAGTGTGATGGCATGGCTTTAAAGGATAGAATTGACCTCAACAGATATGTAGGCACAACAGATAGCCTTTACTACAAAAAGGTGAAGAGAAGTAAACTGATGGAGGCTAGAAAGTGCAAAACATTTTCAGCACTTGAATACACTTTGATCCCAAATAAAGAATGTTACCAGTTGTGAAAGGAGGTATATTAAAACACAATATGCAGGTACACACTTGCTAATTTTGGAGAATGAAATAGTCCTGACTTACATAAGCCACCCATCAATCAAGAAAAGGAGCACCCAAGGAATGAGTCATGAACTTTTCTTGACTCTATGGCTGTATTGGTCAAGTATGTTGTTTAAGACAGACACAGCCACACACACCCCAATAATAAAAAATAGTCATTTGCTTTTTTGACAAAAAACTATTGTCAGGACATAGATAGGAATCTAAGGAATCTCTAATAATCATACTAAGAATACTGTCAATACCTGGGGAAGATATGATGACCACACCAACAGTGTTCTCTCCAAATGGCCTCTAGAATCTAGTCTTTCCAGTTAGGATGAGGCAAAATGATGCACTTAACCCTAACTACGCGGAAACTTGGAAATTGTCTAATGCCCAAGAACAGCTGTGATAGAAATTCCTCTGGTAGCATTAGGTGATGACTAGTTGCTCAGTCCTCTAACTGTATGTATAGTCCTCAGGAAAATGAAAAATATGTTTTTAGGTCTGACAGGCTTAATAAAGGATGGCTGTAATTCAGATTGGAATGTTTAGCTCACATAAAATATACACGTTGATTTATTCAAAAACTATTTACACACCTATTGTTGTGCCAGTCACTCTGCTAAGGTGATAGGGACAGAAAGTGGAATAATAAAGAAGGGTAAGACTGAATTCCTGCATAGGAATCTACAGCTGTATAAGGGGAAAATGAGGGAAGAAGAAAACACGGAAGGAAAGGTTCACATTGTCCTCCTTGTCACCCTAATATATATATATTTTTATTTTTATCAAACATGTAAACTTGATTCTTTGAATGAGTAGTTCTACAAGGTTTTCCCTACATCCTTTCACTTTCCATTTAATAAAGGCAAATGTGTCTTCGTCCAAAAGGTTCATGGAAGAGGCAACATAGATTTCTTTTTAAGTTTTTAATTTTTATTCCAGTATAGTTAACATACAGTGTTATATTAGTTTCAGGTATATGATATAGTGAGTCAATAATTCTATACATAACTTAGTGCTCATCATGATAAGTGTACACTTAATCTCCCTCACCTATTTCATCCATCCCCCATCCACCTCCCCTCTGGTAACCATCAGTTTGTTCTCTATAGTTAAGAGTCTTTTTCTTGGGGCGCCTAGGTGGCTCAGTTGGTTAAGCAACTACCTTCGGCTCAGGTCATGATCCCAGAGACCGGGTATCGAGCCCCACATCAGGCTCCCTGCTCTGCAGGAAGCCTGCTTCTCCCTCTCTCACTCCCCTGCTTGTGTTCCCTCTCTAGCTGTGTTTCTCTCTGTTGAATAAATAAATAAAATCTTAAAAAAAAAAAAAAGAGTCTGTTTCTTTTTCTTTTTTCCATCACCCAGCCACACTATCCCTCCCCGCCACCCCCCAGCCACCCTCAGTTTGTTTCCTGAGATTAAGAGTCTCTTATGGTTTTTCTCCCTCCCCATTCCCATCTTATTTCATTTTGATTTGTTGCCCTCTCGCTCTTTTTGCTTTTCTCATTTGTTTTGTTTCTTAAATTCTATATAAGAGTGAAATCATAAGGTATTTGTCTTTCTCTGGCTTATTTCATTTAGCATTATACTCTCTAGCTCCATCCATGTTGTTGCAAATAGCAAGATTTCATTGCCTTTTATGACTGATGTACAGTTATCTCACATCTTCTTTATCCGTTCATTTATCAATGGACAAAGGTTGCTTCTGTAATTTGGCTATTGTAAATAATACTGCAGTAAACATAGGGATGCACGTATCCCTTTGAATTAGAGTTTTTGTATTTCAAAGATAAATACCTAGTAGTGCAATTACCGAATCATAGGGTAGTTCTGTTTTTAACTTTCTTTTAAAGATTTTATTTATTTGACAGAAAGAAACACAGCTAGAGAGGGAACACAAGCAGAGGGAGTAAGAGAAAGGGAGAACCAGGCTTCCTGCTGAACAGGAAGCCCAGTTTGGGGCTTGATCCCAGGACTCTGGGATGGTGACCTGAGCCAAAGGCAGACACTTAATGACTGAGACACCCAGGTGCCCCTATTTTTAACTTTTTGAGGAACCTCCCTACTGTCCAGTGAACCCACTTGTGTTACTACCAATAGGAGGCAGCACAAATTTCTAACTTAGGGTTGGTATGGAAATAGATAATCTATTTAGAGACTACAAAATAAGAGGGTTTGCTTGGAAATCACCATCTGGTCTAGATTTCACTAACAGAAAGAAAAATAAATAAATAAGCATTAATTTGCACTATATCAAACAGAAGAATCTTTTTTTGTTTTCTGGACATCATCTGGAAGGCACTGATAATCAAAGAGGCAGAAAGTCCCCATGTGATAATCAAGAACTGGCTGCAAATGTATTGACATGTTTCGTACAGACGACTGTGATTTTTCCTGATTCTCCTGACTCACCTAAAAAGATCACAGTTCAGGAAATAAATTAGCAGTCAATCTTAAGTTAATGGTCCATCAACTACCACCTGCCTTCTTCACTCTGAATACTCTGCTGGGCACTTTGCAAACAACAATTCACTGTATTGTCCTAACAACTCTTTGAATTAGGTATACATGGATCCATTTTATTGCTCAAAAACTGAGGGCTGGTCTTCTGGTTTATGATATAAGTTTAGAACTTCTTCAGAGAACTTCTATTTCACCTAACAGAATGATCCAAAAGTTTATTTGCAACTAGCAAACAGGAAAACGTATTTGAGCTAGTGCTACAAACCTCAAAAACAGGTGTTCAAAGAAAGAAACAGGAGATTCTGGACTTGAGGTGAGGAACAAGTGACTCCGTTCCTAACACCACCTCCACCATCCAGACATCATAATGCGTTTGAAAAATTCTCACTAATCTCAAGTCCAGAGAAAAGCAAACTGGATAACCACTCTCGTCTTCTTCTCTCCTCCTCCTCTTCCACTTCCTCCTCCTCCTCCTTTTTCTTCTTCCTTCTTTTCAGAAAGTAGTAATGAAAACTGGAAAAGAAGAGGATAAAACAAAGAAAGAGCAAAGCGGGTTTTCTTTAACAAAAGCAAAGATTTCAATGCTGTACGGGGTATGGCCCATTGGAATGGTGGAGTGAAGCTTGGTATTCAACAAAATCTCCATGAGAGAACAAAGACACCACACACATACATACATTTACACTCCACTCTACATGTCTTCAGGCTGTAGAGGAGTAAATACGAAAGCAAGTCCCCAGCCTTCTGCGGAGTTAAGTGGTCTCAGTTACAGCAGAATTAAATCAAGAAATCACTTACACTGTTTCACAGCCAATAAAATGTATGCCTGGACAGAGCCATGCATGAAAAAGAATACAATGACAATCATGAAAACTTAATCTGGACATTTTTAAAAAGAAAGAAGAGTGAATATCAAAAGAGAAAGACACAAGGAAGAAGGAAACATTGAAGAAAAAGGGCTCAAATGAGAAGAAAATCTAATTCAAGGAACAGGAAGAAACTCCCTAAACTTGCATCATTGAATAAAAAATGAGTAAGAATATCAACTAAAGAAAGCAAGACAAACAAAAAATCAAAATAAAATAGAAAGAGGGCTTATGAATTGAAGGGAAAATTGAGGACTAAAATAATATCATTAAAAGGTAAATAAAGATATAAAGAAATAGTCTTTACTAAAAAAATTGAGTTAACTGAAATAGAGGAAATCCCTGATATAATCACAATATATAGATGAAAATAAAAAGAAGTGAACGCAGAGAGAAATGGAGATGAAAATAAAGTCAGTCAAATATAAGGAAAATTGTTGGCTCTTATTTAGAGAACCAATATAGAATCCATGAAAATATATCACTCAGACTCCTCCCTTGGGGAGTGTGACTTTTAATATTTTTTCTTCTACTATAAATGTAGACAAAAGCATAGTTGTAGTTGCTTTGCTTGTGACTTTGTCACCAATAGAATTAAATATGCTCATACAACATTCCAATTAATACAGATTTATGAAATATCTTTAGTGTTCACTATAAGTTCAAAATTATGGTAGTTATTAGTCTGATCATTAGATCTGATTGTTTAATGTGTAATAAAGAAGCATATATATTTCTATATCTCAAAAAAATTTTAAGGTTTTATTTATTCAAGACAGGAAAGAATCTTAAGCAGACTCCCCACTGAACATGGAGCCCTATGTGGGGCTCGATCTCATGACCCATGAGATCATGACCTGAGCCAAAACCAAAAGTTGGATGCTCAACCTACTGAGCTACCTAGGTGCCCCACTATATCACACAATTGTTAATATATTTTAATTATTGATTTTAATGTAATTGGCTTCCTTTTAAATCCTATGTATTATACTTTAAGCTTTTAAGAAACATTATTCTGAAAAGGGGTCCATAGATTTCACCAAACTGCCAAAGAGGTCTACGACAAAAAAGGGTCCATCCAGGGGTGCCTGGGTGGCTCAGTTGGTTAAGCAACTGCCTTCGGCTCAGGTCATGATCCCGGAGACCTGGGATCGAGCCCCACATCGGGCTCCCTGCTTGGCAGGAGGCCTGTTTCTCCCTCTCTCACTCCCCCTGCTTGTGTTCCCTCTCTAGCTATGTTTCTCTCTGTCAAATAAATAAATAAAATCTTTAAAAAAAAAAAAAGTGTCCCTCCAGTCATATCTCAGGAAAACCTGCAGCCCCTCCATTACACACAACATGGAAAGTACCCAAGCAAGTGAAGGATCCTGAATCTGAATCTTCATTAGTTTTACAATAAACTTATCACTGGTTATAGCTAAAACAGCCATTTCAACCAAGGAATTAAAACCCGAGTGTTGATGATGTCAGAGTAACAAGAGAGTGCCCCTGACACAATGACAGGATCATACTGTCACCAGAATGCCTCTCCAGACTTCTCTGTGAGAGAGAAATAATCTGTCTTGCTTAAGCTACTGTATTTTGGCATCTCTTTTATATAGCAATCTAATCTGTTCCCTAACTAATACATTACATATTCAAATATATTTCCCAAAAGATAAAATAATTCCCCACCATTAACAATAAAAAGGTGGATGAAGGAGAAGAAAGGAAATAGTGTTTGGAACCAGAAAGGACCTTACAAACTACAGTAACCCAAAATGTAACTCAACTCACAGACTCCTAATAAATGGTAGAACTGGGGACAGTTACATATTTATTATTAGTTATTTTCCTTCACAGTATCTAATCTCCTAAAAAATATCTGATGTCTTACCAATATTCAGGTGAAAATTTTTTCATTTAACAATAAAAAGTACAAGAAAAAAGTCCTAAATTTTTAATCTTTTCCATAAAAAAGCAATGAAAAAAAGAGAAAAAAAGCAAAGAAAAGGATCCCCAATATATGTTTAGCTGTGCAACAAAAGTAATGCCATCACCCCTTTCTCTAAATTCTCCAAAACTTTCATTTTGTAGTGGTGCTTTAAAAAAGAAAATGACTTCATAAAAAATCTGGGGTATTTAAATGAAAAATCAGGGCCTCAGCTGATATCTTGCCCAAACCTATTTGATAATTGCTTTTGGAATTTGAACCCTAGGTATTCCCTCCCTTTAATCAAAAAGCAATATACACATCAAGTTGATTTTATACTTGTGTTTTGACCCTCATTAATGTTTCCTGTGGGTATTAATTTCAAATTATATGGCTTATCCATTAAAGTTCTCAACTCAGAAATAAATGCCTACATTTTTAGAAGTTATACATCAGAGATGATTTCTCAGAGGAGTTAATTTAAAAAAAATAACTTTTTTTTTTTTGCAAAATTTTAACTTTACAAATGGATTTTCTTTCCCCTAATAGCTGTAAAGGAACATAAGGGACCAATGAACTTTCAAGTTCGCAATCACCCCCAGGATCCCAAGAATTACACAGGTAAGAGAAGGCATGGCAATCCTTCCGCCAAAAAGGTCTCTGCAGTACTTCTCAGCTTGGAAATCTCTTCATTCTCAGGGTCTTTCAGTTCACCCATCTTCAATGGCACCAGCTAGAATTAGCTCCTTTATGCCCTGTTTTCATAGCATGTAAATTTTGTCCCTATTTTAGCACTTACTACCTACTACTTGAATCTGATTATATGGCTCTCTCCTCAACCAGATTATAAACTTCTCAAAGTTAGGGCCAGAGTTATCAGTCCTCTTGGTGATACAGGGATAATATGGGTATGGACTCAATAAGAGACACTAGGTTGAGAGCAAAGTTGGGTAGGGAAAGTAGTAGGTAGAGTCTAGGGTAACTCCTCAAGCCAACCTTCACCTGCAGTGACTTTTTCCTTCAAATGTATTCAGTTTTAATGCAGAAGGTGAAATGAGTAGGATTCAGGGCCAAAGAATCTTACTAACTATACTAAAATAATTTTTGTATGAAAAAAACAAGGTCCTTTAAGTTTTCCCTCTAACTGTGCCTTTAACTCAGTCTGGCTTATCATGCACTGTATACCCAGCACTAGTGCTCACAAGGGAAAACTAGGTCCTAGGTTTTCTCTTCTAGCAATTGTCATCCACCCTTTTACTTTGCTTTTCCCACATTTGTTCTTTACCCCACCAACTAGCCTATACCCATCTCAGTTTATCCCAGTAAAACTGGAAATCACTGGGAGGGAATTCAGGTCCATTTTCAGGCTTCATAAGGCAGCTCTGAAACTCAAATCCCAGATCCCAGTGATGTGAAGGAAAGCTGAAGAGGCAGCATTGTTCTTCTACACAACAGGTGAGGCTGGGGTGGATAGATTTACACGGAACACGGAGTGCCACCAGGGAAGCTCCATGAGTTTCCTGGTCTTACCTTGTGGTAGGTATCATACTGTCACTCAAGTGGACATGGTTATCTCACTTTTCAGTTGTGGAGGCAGGTTCCTAGTGCCCGGGACTCACAGGAGACTGAAGGAAGAAAGCCCCCATGGTGGCTTCATTGGAGTTCTACCTGCACACAAGGATTTGAGTACAAGTCATTTATTTGGAAAGTAAAGATAACACAGGTAAAGAAAAGGGGATGTGATAAAAAGAAGGAAAAGGAGGTAGCCAGTAGACCAGTTACCACAATGGGAGCTAGAACTTACTCCTTCCCCCAGGGTGGAAACTCTTAGAAATGGTGCAAAACATATGTCTCAGAATTACCCCAACTTCAAGGTGAGGGAGCTGGAGTATTTATACATAAAATCCCAAGAGTCAATGATTGAGGACTACTCAAGTGAGGGGGCAGAGTGTTTACTCTTCTTTCCACTACTAGCCTACTCTACATGGGCAACATGGTTTTTCCATGATTGTAGCTAGGGTTAAGGGTGGAAGGAAGAACCTTCAGGCAAAGACACAGATACTGGCAACCAGAAGTTCAGGAAAGCACAATGAATTCTCTAGGGACGCAGTTAGGACACTGACAGCATGTACTACACTCTGTCTGCCATGGGCTAAAATAATACCCTTTTTTGCATAGGGGAAGTGCAGCCATTTTGCTAGTTTATTATTCAGACTATTACATACATGGTAATGGAGGCAAACAAAAGTCTTGGCCCCATACCGTATTATTCTGGTCCCAAAATGAGCCAGAGGGTGGAGGGTAGCCAGAGTACACCTATACTTTCTGTCTTTATGAATTTGATTACTCTGGGTACCTCACATTAATTTGATTTTGTGACTGGCTTATTTCACTGAACATGATGCCTTCAAGGTTCATTCCTGCTGTAGCAGGTGTCAGGAGTCCCTTCCCTCTTAAGGCTGAATGTTATAACACAGTTTATCTGTTCATCTGTTGGTGAACACACAGGCTGCTTCCACCTCTTGGTTACCATGAATAATGCTATGCAAACATGGGTGTACAATACCTCTTCAAGTCTGCTTTCAAGTCTTTTGAGTATATACCTAAAAGTGGAATTGTTAGATCATAATTCTATTTTTAATTTTTGATGAACTGTCCTAGTGTTTTCTGTAGCAGCTGCACCATTTGTTATCCCCACTCACAGTGCCAAAGTATTTTAATATTTCCGTATCCTTACCAACACTCTCAATTTCTGTTTGTTTTCTGTAGTAGCCATCCTAATGGATATGAGGCAATATAGTTTTCTTAAGCAGAAAAAGAAATAGATCATTTAAAAACTGTTTGAAGCACTGGAGCAGCAAACTCTAGACTGGCCTTCTGGAATGATTCCCAGAACACCATAAACTAATTCACCAGGGGAGCTCTTACATAGCTCACAAGCACAGAAGAGGGAATCAAAAGACTAGCTATTGGAACTATTGAGTTCAGTAATAAACTACCCTTATTGTTGTACCAGTTGACTATGGCTGCAACACCGAGGCTTAACAAACAACCACAAATTTTCATGACCCTTAGGACAATAGGTATTTATTTAGCCCATGAGCTTGTGGTTGGCTGATGTAGGCTGTGCCTGTTAAGGGAAGTTTGACTGAGGCGGTTCGGCTCCATGTGTCTCTCATCCATTTCCTGGGAACAGTGGGCTTACAGGGCATGTTCATCTCATGGTAATGTCAGAAGAGTGAGTAGAACTTAAAGAAAAGTGCCAAAACTTAAAAGACAGATGTCAAAGGGCCCCTGGGTGGTTCGGTGGGTTAATCTTCAGACTCTTAGTTTTGGCTCAGATCATGGCCTCAGGGTCATGAGATCCAGCCCAGCACTGGGCTCCACACTCAGTGCGGTGTCTGCTCAACATTCTCTCTCCCTCTGTCCCTCTCTCTCCTTTTGTCCCTTCCCCCACATGTTCCCTCCCTCTCTCTCTCTCTCTCTATCTATCTATCTCTATCTCTCTCTCTCTCTCTCTCTCTCTCTCTCTATCTCTCTCATTCTCAAATAAAATCTTTTAAAAAAAGAAAGATGTCTCTTGGAACACTGAAAAAATAAAATAAATTATTAAAAATAAATAAATAAATATTTAAAAAAGATGTCAACAACAATGCAATGCAAGCCATAAATATTAGTACAATACATTAACAAACAGATTTGTGTAATTAGCTTAAAACCCACCAGAGCACATACAAATACTGTGTCCAGAAAATACTCTTTATTTTAAAAGATACAATTTCCAGACAAATTCTAGATACTGGTAACGCTGATCACTGTCTTTTAAAAACTTTGTAACAGGGACTTCCTTCTGACTGCATAGTTCACATTTCCATTCACGTCCCTTCCTGTACATTGACATTTTCACCTTAATTTAAAAAACCAGATTCCAGCCTGTCTTCAAATGTAACCGTTGATCAACGCAGGAATGTTCATCTCAGTAGCAAGATTCTTTCAGGCAGGGAATGAATGACAGCAAAACACATAATAGCAAGACAAAGCAACAAAAAGATCCATTAGGTCCCTGAATTTCAAAAATGTATCTTTAAGAAATTGCAAATAGGATAGTTTCCAGAGAGACCCCCTTCTTTACTGAATTTTCTCCCTGACCCAGTTTTGTAGAAACCTGGTGGCATGACTCCAAGGCATGGAGGAAACATGCTGCTTATAAATCTAGTTTTTAATATATTTTAATGTAATGCTTACTATTCTGTTGTGAATGTTATAATTATGTTATTTTAAATCAGGCTTCAGAGAACACTAACAGTATTAGTTAACTATGTAGAGTAAGGGCTATTAAATTCCAACTATATTTAACTTAAAAACAATTTGCCTTTAGACATATTAGTAAACTCCATGTTAGTTAAAACAAGTAGAGCTGTCAGCCAGATCTTCTCGAGTGTCATCTCTCTCAACCATGAACTTTTGCTCCTGTTGTTCATCCTGAGCAGAATTCCACATAAATATCTCTTTGCCTAATCACAAGCTAACTAGTTTTAAAGGCAGCTCAAAGTCTGCAGGGGTCTGTGTGTGTGTGTGTGTGTGTGTGTGTGTGTGTGTGTGTGTGTACACAGATGCACAGGGTTTTCTAGTCAAGGACTCAACATAGATAACAGATATCCAAATAAGGTAGCCCCAGTGAAGGTACCTTTATGGAAAGCATTTAAGGAATCTCATGAATTGTGAGAAGGGTAGGAATACAAAGTCTGTACAAAACTTATACTGGGGAGTTGAAAGTTATCTGGAACAAAGGCTATACTCTCTACTTCTCTAGAGCCATGTGACCTACGCTTTGGTCCTGTCTCTCAATTAGATTCTTTTTGACTTGCCAGAACATGGTCATGAACTTCATAGCTTGACTTCTCAGCCCCAGTGACAACCACTGGCTAGAAGGTCCCTCTTTGTCCCTTAGTTCCAGTTTCTGAGAGAGGGATTGTGATTAGGTCAACACTGTGCCCTGTGATGAGCCCTGTTTGGGTCCTCTAGAATAACCAATTAGATCAATGAAGACATATCACAAGCATGGTCACTCTGGCATTGTGGCCAAGATGGGAAAAGACAGATATGTGCAGAATGCTATCTGTGTATATATATTTGTTACTTGTACGGCGTGTTACAGCTTCATAATGTTCCATTTTAAGATTTACTCTTTGTCTTACTCAAAATTCAACCAGACAACATATTTACATATTTATAATAGAGGGAATTTAATCCAGAAAACTGATAACACAGGTGATGGGAGAGCTGACACTAATGAAGTGGGAGACAGGGAGGCAACCCAGAAATTAGTAGCAGCACAAAGCTACAAGCGCCCCAAGTCTTGAAAGACAAAAGGAAGAGGAGCTGGTGCTACTGGGATTTAGGATGAGACTTCCCCAGCAGAACCTAGAAGCCAGATTAGCCTAAACACGGGGAGTAGAGGTGGCAAGGGACAGGTGATGCTGAAGCAGAGAGGAGATCTAGACTCTGGCTTTTCCCTTCCCCTCACTTTTTACTCTTCTCCTGTATCTGCCATTGACCCAACCCTCCTGTCATGGAAACCCACTCTAGGAGTCAGCTCAGGCTGTCATAAAAAATGTCACAAACTGGGGGCGGCTTAAACAACAGAAGTATATTTCTCAGAGTTCTGGGAGCTGGAAAATCCAAGATCAAGGTGCTAGCGTGGTCTGTTTCTGGTTCAGATTCTCTTCCTGAATTCTTGCTGTGTCCTCACATAGAGGAGAGAGACAGAGATCTCCCTCTTCCTCTTCTCCTAAGGCCACAGCCCTATTGGATTAGAGCCCCACACTTAGGCCCTCATTTAATTTTAGTTGTCTCCTAAGGAGCCTATCTCCAGATCCAATCATCTTGGGGGTTAAGGAGCTCCAATATATGTATCTGGCAGGCCTCCATTCAGTGCAGAGCATTTGGGAAATGCAGCTTCTCAGCACCTGCATTCGACTGTGATACAGAAAGGCCGAGGAACAGACCTTAGGGCAATAGGACAGGGTAAAGGTGTATGCTGTCACTCTTACTTTACAACTTAAGAAGCAGGCAGTTCAATAAACTTGTTTGAAGTCACAAATTAGTACATGACAGCAGAAGATTCAAATCTCGGGCTTCTGGTTCTGAACTCAGCTAGTGGGAACTTCCACTGAGCCCTCAACATATATTTCAACTACCCTGAGCTCACCTTTCTCTGAATTTTTGTACCACTTCTGTTCTTTACCTTGCAATTCATCAGTGGTTGCTATCTTGTTTTATTTCCATCATTCTTGTGAGGAATATTCCATTATTCTACATCTCTCCAAATGAACCAAAGGTACCTTAAAATAAGGGATCACATAGCTCTTCAAACAGCACCCCCATCCAGGCACACAATAGGTGCTGAATAACTACTGTGCTTGATTAATTTTCTTCCACAACATTTGCTATAATATTATTGAGAATAGTTCTATTATTTCATGTTAATAAAATCCTTCATCTATTTTCGAAATGCCATACCTCTCTACTCACTAAGAAAAATTTTCTGCAACTAAAGGAAATCATCTGTATAAATATTGTTTATTATTTTAGATGCACTCCCATAAAATGACCAATTGGTATGAATCAGGATCTTTAAATATTTTTCAATTTCCCTCTTAACTGAGCTCTCTGTCAAAGTCATCTTTTATCTGGTCCGTTATTCATCCTTATTGTGAAATTGCCATCCTTTTTTTATCATAGCTGTCCTGCAAATATCCAGCTTGGTCACTACTGATCAGCAATATATCATACCATCCTTTGCAGATAAAACTTAACAGAGAAATCATAAATGTCTTTGCAAAAGCTCTTGAAGGAAAATGATGAAGATTTCTCTCATTGTCACCATCTATGTTATGAAATATGCAATGTATTTTTAAATCACTCAGAATATTATAAGCATAATGAGATATCAAACAAGACCAAATTTTATAAGACTTGCCATAAAATATTAAAACCATGTTACCTCTCACTTTACCCTACCTCGATTGCCAATTCTCAGACCTTGTCATAACTAATATTTTTTCCTCAAGTGTCTAACTCCCAATCACAAGCACCTATTTCTGCACATTACTCCTTCTGGTACCACAGCATAAACCGCTTTGAGAACTCCAATGCAATTACCCCACCACTTTCTCCCCATCCACGACCACAGACCCCACTCCTTTCTGTCTTTATGGCCTTTCTTGTCTGAAGCATTCTTTTTCTACATCTTTATTCAAGCTGCTGAACATTCTGGGAGAAAACATGATCTGGATAAATGATCTCTTGTGCTTTTGTCTTTTCGCAGCAGTGGGGGAGGTGTTGTTTTATCTTTCGTTTTTGTTCTGGAGGATGTGCGCTGCACCTTCTCCTAAGTTTTAGGAAAAATTGATGGTTCTTGCCTAACCTAAACTGTACTTAATATTAAAGATATTTTAATGATTTATTTATTGTTTGAGAGAGAGTATGAGCAGGGGGAGTGGCAGACGGAGAGAAAGAATCTCAAGCAGACTCTCCACTGAGCATGAAGCCGCATGTGGGGCTCCAACCCATGACCCTAAGGTCACGACCTGAGCCAAAATCAAGAGTCAGATGCCCAAATGACTGAGTCACCTCAGTGCCCCCAAAATTTTTTGAATTAAAAAAAAATTAACTTACATTGGAGCTTAAAGATTCGAGTAACGTGAAAAGGTACAGAGGACAAAATAAGTATCGCCCCCCCCCCGCTCTAGGTCCCCTGGTTTTCCTCTGTAGGAGCAACTAGGGATTTCATTTTTCTGTCTCTTCTACAGAATCAGATTATACTAGCCCAAGTAGGCTGGGTTATACAGTGGGAGCAAATTTAACCCAGTAACCCTGTGGCTAGACACAACAAAGATTTTTGATTTTGCATCAAACTACATGTTTAAGCTACACACCTCATGATGCCAACATCCCAGCATGTGGCTTCCAAGAAGAGGGAGCTGGAAGGTTGCACAGGGGCTCCTCTCTCCTGCTCGGACTCACCCCGGCCTGAGCTAATCACACGGTCCACTTAACTGCAAAGAGCAATCTTCTGTGTGCCCAGGAAGCAGAAGAGAGCCAGCATTTGGTAAACACTAATAATCTCTATCGTGTATGTACTTAACATGTACTTTTTACACAAATAGGAGCACAAACTAGACACTCCTTTCTATACTTGGCTTTGCTCTGTTTTTTTTTTTCCTTTTTTTCACTTACAGCATATGTTAATATATTTTCCTGTATATGGTAGTACTGTAATTTTTTACCTAGTATTTAAGTTGTTTCTCATCTTTTGTCACTATAAACAGTAGCTTTAACCACTATCCTTGTTAAGAGTAATATTAATAATAATTGGCAGGCATAGAGACCTTATTCTGGGCAAAGCACCATTCAAAGCTGATTGCATGGTTTAATTTATGTAATACTCTCAGCAACCTTTAATACTCTCACAAAGCAACCATATGTGAGACTTGACAGATTGACAGGGGCCTCATTTAAAGGGACAGAACCTGGCCTTAAACCCAGGCAGTTGGCCTGAAAGCCTGTCAAATTCACATAGGTATTTGCATCTATAAGCACAAATTTCTAGAGTATTAATTTCTGTAAGTGAAATTTGTGGATTATAAAGTGTTCACATTTTAAATTCTGCCAGGTATTTCCAGCAGTGCTAGATACATTTGGTAGACCCTTTCAATTCCCCACTGTTCTGAGGTTAACCCATTCCATACTGGCTTCTACAAGCTTCTCTAGATGGAACCTAACAGCAGCTTTTCTTGGCATTCTCAGCACTCGTGCCGGGGGAAACCCAGAACCGCAGGGAGGTTTAACGGCTTTACCCTTGGCCAATGAGCGCCAACTGATAAAACCCGCCTCTTTTTCCCCAGGTAGAAATTTCCGGGACACATTTCCAGCCTCTCAGAAGATTTCACAGAACGGAGGGGCAGTCTTCTAAAGCAGCAACCAACCAAATAGCGCATCTTTGCACGGGTTTTCTTCTCCTTTTTCACTCTCCCGTGGCGCCCTGAGATCGCTTCCCACACACAGTATCTGGTACAGTGCATTTGTCTCAACTCTGCTTTTGCGTTAAGTGGACTGAGGGCAGCACACACCACCCGGATCTGCCCTTGGCCCCCAGCATTCTTCTCTGCCACCGCTGGGACTGGTGGCTGTTGGAGGTTCACCGCGGAGCACCTTTCTGGGTGTTGCCAGTGACCAGAGGGAGGGGCTTCGCCCACTGGACAGCCCCTCCCACAGCCTAACGCTAGGCCCGGCAAAGCAGCCTTGAATTGAGACATCACTGAAGGGCAATCTCAGGTTCAGAGATTACCACGGGATCTGCCAAACCGTTTGTTATAACTGCATCACAGTTGAACTTCCCCCTCTGCTCACGTCCGTCTTCCTTACTCCCTCACCCGTGGTCTTCTCGAGAACACTCCCCGGTAAACCTCCTGCATTTCAATATCCACCTCAGAGTACATTTCCCAGGAAACATCATCTAAGATACTAAACCCAGACCACTGGGTCCGCTGTCCAGTAGCCCTAGAAAACGGGCACATAAGATGGGATTTGGCAACTGGATCAATCACAGACAGCAGTAAGACCCCACTGCAATTGCTGAGACTCTGAGTTGTGAAAGATTGCGATTCGGGTGGAAGTCAACGGAAGTGTTGACATGTGCAGTAGCTATAGTATTTAATGGTGGTGATGATCGTAGTGGTAGCCTGAAATGTTTTTATTTGAAAGGTTTTTTCGGGGCCTAACCAAGTAGATTGCACAGGGATATTATGGATAGCTCTAGTCCTGAATTCTTTAAGTATTGATGGAGGCACTAGATAATGCATTTTCTCTGGACTGTGGTATTACTTCTGATTCACTGTATTGGCTGAGCTGGGCTGGGGGACAGTTTCTGAGGCTTCTAGAATGACTCTATCAGCACAGCAACTGACACATTACCTCTAATGAAGGGGCCCATTTTATGGCCAAAGTGGTGTGTCAGTGGGCACATGAGCACTAGATATACTGGTTTTCTCACATACCTCTTGACTCCAAAGCATCTAGCTTATTAGATGCTTGAATAAACTTTTATAGGCTCAAGTACCTCTCCAATTCAAGGACAACATTCTGGGAAGGGGGGTGAGGGAGAGCACAGTCCCCAAAATGTAGTGAAATCTTTAAAGCGGTGATCTATAAATGGTGCCATGCCCCCCATAGTTGGAATACATAGATTCAGAAAACAAGAAGTGAGATTAATCTCTTCTACCATCCTTATCAGTTGCATAGTTTCAGATTCTGTGCTTTCCTCTTCTGAAACTCTAGATTTTGCCAGATTAAATTCTCATTCTCAAGAGAACCCTTCTACCAGAGAACACAATAGGAATTTCACTGAACTAGAAATTGAATACCAATCCATCTCTCTTTTTAAAAAGATTTTATTTATTTCTTTATAAGAGAGAGAGAGAGAGAGAGAGAGAGAGCCCAAGCAGGAGGGAGCAGCAGAGGGAGAAGCAGGCTCCCTCCTCAGTGGAGCTCCATCCCAGGGGCTCCATCCCAGGACCCCAGGATTATGACCTGAGCTGGAGGCAGATGCTTAACCAACTGAGCCACCCAGGTGCCCCTCCACCTGTCTCTTTGGGCTCCAAATGCCAGTGGACCAGCAGTCAAAGAAACAAGATACTCCATTGTTAGAGAAATGAACCCTGATTACCACGAGAAGCTAGGCAGGATTATGTTTGTAACTCAATGGAGCTATGAGGGCATCTTTTGATGTCTCCATGCTTAGAAATAATTATGAAGAGGTGATGGCAGCAATCATAATCCTCAGTGGCTGATCATGGCTCAGACCTCTCAGAGTAAAGACTTGGCTCACCTTCATTCTCTAACCCAGTTAAGCAAACTGCACTAGCTGAAGATCTACAAGTAGCCAATAAACACACAAAAAGATGCTCAACATTACTAATCATTAGGGAGGAGATTCAAATCAAAGCCACCGTGAGATGCTGCTCACCCATTAGAATATTTAAAAATGGAAAATAACAAGTGTTGGCAACAGATATGGAGAAATTTGAACCGTATGGTTTGCTGATAGGAATTTATTTATTAATTTATTTTAAAACTTTCATTTTTTTGAGAGAGACATAACAAGAGAGAACACAAGCAGAGAGGAGAGGGAGAAGCTGTCTCCCCACAAGCAGGGAGACTGACACAGGGCTCAATCCCAGAACCCAGGATCATGACCCAAGCCGAAGGCAGACGGACGCTTAACCAACTGAACCACCCAGGCACCCTATTGATATTTAGAATTGTGCAGCCATTGTGGAAAATGGTATAGTTGTTTCTCAAAAATTAAACACAGAATTATCATATGACCCAGCAATTCTATTCCCAGATATATAAAGGAAAGAATTGAAAGCAAGTACTCACACAGACTTTTCAGAACAGTAGCATTGTTCACAATGGCTGAAAGGTGGAAACAACTCAAATGCTCATTAACAGATGAATGAGTAAACACAGTGGTGAAAGTGCTTATTACTTATATATATAATATAATGGAATATTATATATAATGGACTATATTCCATTAACAAATAATGGAATATTATTCAGCCTTGAAAAGGAATTAAGTTCTGATACATGCTACAGCATGGATGAACCTACAGAGGATTATGCTAAGTGACAAATATCGCATGATTTCACATACAGGAGGTACTTAGAATAGACACGTTCATGGAGACAGAAGGGATAATAGAGGTTATCAGGGGCTAAGAACATGAGGAAATGGGGAATTCTTATTTTAATGGATAGGAAGCTTCTGTTGGGGATGATGAAAAGTTCTGGAAATGGGTAGCAGTGGTGGTAGCACAACACTTAATGCTACCAAATTTGTACTTCAAAATCATTAAAATGGTAACTTTAATGTCATGTACATTTTACCACAATGAAAAAAACACAAAAATAATTTTAAAAAGTAATACATCTAGATTAAAAAATTCCAGTCTACTGATGTTTTATTTACTTGCTATTGAGGATTCAATTAGATAGAAAGTTAGACAAAACAAAAATAACTGAGTTTTTCCATTTTTGTTCAATATTGAGTGGTATAGTCTTCTAGAATGGCAATTAGAATATAGATAAAAGGATTCCACTTAGCTTGTTTATTCCTTCATGTGAACACACTGGGCTATTAGAGTAAGTAATTGTACAGTTAAAGTAGGAAGAGACAGCAACATTAGTCACTGAACCAGTGTGTATTTTATTTACTAATCCAGCTGTGGAAATTACACATGCCTAATAAATATTTATTTTACCAATTTTTATACCTTTTAGGGCACAGGCAGTCTTCCAATAAATTTCCAAGGGTAGTTAGTTCTTTTCTGTATTCATATCCCATATTGTAAATTAAGATCTTAGTCTAAGTGCATAATCACATTTCCTAGGAATCCCCTCAGAGATTGATAAAAATGATAAATCAACTACTGATGCAAGATCTGCCATTTTTATTTTGTGTAAGTCCACAGGGAATTCCAAAGATCAAACCCTGCCATAGAACCTGCAATAGAAAATTAGTAGTAGGAAATACAAGTGCAGCCATAAATTGGTGCAGAAAATGTTAAAATAGATGAAGTGGAAGAACTGATAAGCAATATAAAGAGCATGTTTTTGCTTTTATTACTTAACTGAAGTTGTCATAGTGACACAATCATTGCTTTATGAAAGTTATTGTTTCTGTATTTAGAATTAGAGTCCGGAATTTTGACTATTATTTCCCCGGAGATCGATCACTTAAACCTTCCCAAAATGCTGATGTGGTTAATATTTCACTAATGTAGTACTTCTTTCACAATTATAACTCAAATACGTCACTTATTCTAGCATGTTGCTCCATCATCTTATTCTGTGAATTTTACTTTAAAAGTACTACCCATCCTTCATTTTTCTGTGATTATACTATCTTTTCTTTTGGCTTTACCTTTTTACATAAAATACATGCATAGAGTACAAAATTAGAGTATTGCAAATGAATTCTCTAAATTCTTAAGGAATTAAGGAAGCTTAAAAGTAAACTATATTTGACTGATAGTCGTCAGGCCCTGAATGCTCAAGGTTAGGAAACCTGTTCTACACTGAGTTTCATGCTACCCAAGAGTCAGCTGTTTATCCTCAAGTCTGTTGATGCCATTTGTACTGATTATCATCATTATATAATTCAATTAAATATTACATAAAATGAGAAATACAAGTGTAAGTAAGTTATGCTCTGATTCTGTGAAAACTAAGTCAAATGCTTAAAAGGTGAGCTGCTAGGGGTGCCTGGGGGGGTTCAGTCTGCTAAGTGTTGAATTCTCAGTTTTAACTCAGGGCATGATCTCAGGGTCATGAGATCAAGCCCCAGGTGGGGCTTGGCAGTCAGTGTGGAGTCTGCTTGTCCTTCTCCCTTCTGCTATGGTCCACCCCCTGCTCACTCTCTCTCTCAAGCTTTCAAATAAATAAATAAATAGATAAATAGATAGATAGATAGATAGATAGATAGATAGATAATCTTTTTTAAAAAGTGAGTTGCTAAAAATATTACCAAATGACATGCAGGTGAGGCAATTGTAAAAAAAAAAAATCTTTAATTGTAAAAATCTAGAGAGATTCTGTACCGAGACTGTTTTGCAATATCCTTACATTGTGTTTCCATGTTAATGAAATAGAAACCATAAGATTGAGGATACTTCAAATGAATGTGATTTGTGGGAAGGAAGGAAGGAGGGAAGGAAGGAAGGAAGGAAGGAAGGAAGGAAGGAAGGAAGGAAGGAAGGAAGGAAGGAAGGAAAATAAGGAAAGGGTAGGAAGTAAAGGGAGGAAATGAAGGGAAGGAAGGGAAGCCCACATCGGGCTCCACTCTCAGCACAGAGTGGAAGGGAAGGGAAGGGAAGGAACGAAGGAAGGAACGAAGGAACGAAGGAAGGGGAGGGGAAATTTAAAACTTCTAATCAGGGACCAAATTCAAAGAAAATAACTTGGTTCCACTGAAGATTTGGTGAATGATGCACAATATACAAAGCTTTATTTTAAGACATGTATTTTTTGGTATTATTTTCTCCCTTCAACCACTTTTTTAAAAATTGAAATATATTTGATCTCTAACATTGTGTAAATTTAAGATCTACATCATGTTAATTTGATACATTTATATATTGTAATATGATTGCCATTGTAGCACCTCTATCACATCATATAATTACCATTTCTTTTTCGTGGTTGGCATAATTAAGATCTAATCTCTTAGCAAGATTGATGATTATAATACAGTGTGTTCTATACTTACTACACTGTGCATTAGATTTCTAGGACTTATTTACTACTCATTTCATTGACCGCTTTTTTGATTAACCAATTAATTACCAGCAATTAATGTGTCAGCAAAGGGTATTCATGCTATTAGACTATAATCAAGAAGGGCTCTGTCTTCATGGCATCTTTTTTTAAAAACAGATTTTACTTATTTATTTGACAGAGAGAGAGAGAGAGATCACAAATAGGCAGAGAGGCAGGCAGAGAGAGAGGAGGAAGTAGGCTCCCTGCCGGGCAGAGAGCCCAATGCAGGCCTTGATCCCAGGACCCTGAGATCATGACCTGAGCTGAAGGCAGAGGCTTAACCCACTGAGCCACCCAGGTGCCCTTCATGGCATCTTAATATTCTCAAAATATGTCATAAAAAGCTGAAACATTTTAATAGTATAAGATTTATGTTATTTGGTTTATAAGACATGAGAATATAGTTTGGTATGGAATAATAATGCCTAATATCTGAATATGTTGTGTTTATAATAATATTGGTAGAGGCTGATAGGATTTATGAAATTTCTATTTTCTGGCCTTTTACATTTTTTAATTTCCATTTAAGAAACAGGATGAGGAGATGCCTGGGTGGCTCAGTCATTTAAGTGTCCCACTCTTGGTTTTGGCCTAGGTCGTGTTATCAGGGTTGTGAGATTGAGCCCCACATCCGGCTCACTCTCAGCACAGAGTCTGCTTAAGATTCTCTCTCACTCTCTCTTTGTCCCTCCTGCTCATGCTGTCTCTGTGTCTCCCTTTCTCTCTCTCAAATAACTAAATCTTTAAAAAATAAATAAATTTTAAAAAACAAGGTAAGTTGTTAGCTTTCTTGTTTGTTTTGTTCTAGTGTGGGTTTTTGTTGTTGTTTTAGTAAAAAATGGAGGACAGTACAAAGGTAATACTTTGTTTTTCAGACTTTCCAGGAATTAGGAAGTATAAATAGCAACAAAAGAATCTTATAAAAATATATTTTATGACGTATAATAAAAATATTTTTACGAGGAATAATTTACGTACAATGAACACCACATACACAAAGTGTACTATTTGATGGATAGTGACATATGAATACCCCCATGACATATGAATACATCATCAACCCCAAAAGTTCCTCATTCTTCTTTGTACTCCAATCTGCCCTACTACTCATCCCCATCTCCAAACAACCCTGATCTCCCTTTTATCATTATAAATCAGGTTTTTTTATTTTCTAGAATTTTATACAAACAGAATCCTACAATAAATGTTTTTTTGGTCTGGCTTCTTTTGCTAGGTATAATTATTTTGAGACTTACCCACATTGTAGCATGTATCAATACTTTGTTCCTTTCCTTTGTTGAGTATTCCATTAGGTAGATAGGGTAGATAGACAACAATTTGTCTATCCATTTACCTCTTGATAAAATTTGGATGGTTAACAATTTTGAATTATTACAAAAAATTTTGTTAAAAACATTTAGGTATGAATCTTTATGTGAAAATATGCTTTCATTTATCTTGGGAGTAGAAAAGCTACATCATATGGTAAATGTATACTTAATTTTTTAAGAAACTACCAGCAGTTTCCAAAGTGGCTGTACCATTTTACATTCCCACCATTGGGATAGCAGAGTTCCTATTGTCCTAGCTCCTCACCAGCAGTTGGTATCTCCAATTTTTTTTAATATTAGGTATCCTAGTGAGTGTAACTTGCCCAAGGACAAACTTGTAAGTGACATAAATGGCAAAGGTGGGATTTGAGCTCAGGCAGCCTGGGTCCAGGAAGCAAGTTCTTATCTAGTACACTTTACACTGCCTCTCTGTATAGTTGCCTTATAGCTTAAAATACTTATTTGCTAGTTTGTAACTACATTATGTAACATTATTCCTGTGGAAAGATGTACTCCAAACTCCAGTCTTATTTTTTTTTTTACAAATTTCAAGGCTACAAACTGTCCATAAATTGGCAACTACCCACAGATTAATACACTTTCATAAATAAATATGGAATTTCTGAGCATGTTTTAAGAATAAAATATTGGGGCACCTGAGTGGCTCAGTGGTTAAGCCTCTGCCTTTAGCTCAGGTCATGATCCCAGAGTCCGGAGATCGAGCCCCACATGGGGCTGCCTGCTCCGCGGGAAGCCTGCTTCTCCCTCTCTCACTCCCCCTGCTTGTGTTCCCTCTCTGGCTGTGTTTCTCTATGTCAAATAAATAAAATTTAAAAAAAGAATAAAATATTAAGTACATGAATTAAAGTGCATCAATGATGCTCAGAGCCAGCCATTTATAAACAATATGGGTGTTTTCCTTCTCACTGGGTTATTTTGGGAGAGGAAGGAATGATAAGTATATGAAAGAACACTTAATAAAACAAAAACCCCATAGTCCAAAAGAGGTCAAAAAGTGAAGCTCTTAAGTAATCAATGAAAGAAAAAAAGGAAGGAGATAATATATTAGCTCCTTTTAGGAAGACTTAAAACCATCCTGCCATTTAAGTATTCATTGAAGCATGTGTCAAGTTCCCTCACTTCTGTAAATGTCTATTTCCTACTATTTTTCATCAAAAACTGAATGAGCATCTGTTAAGACTCTTAGTTACAAATAACAGGAGCCCAACGTCTTTTTTTCAAAAAGAAAATTTATCAGCACATTTAACTTGGAAGTTCAAAGGGTGAACTTCCAGGGGCACCTGGGTGGCTCGGTTGGTTAAGCAGCTGCCTTCAGCTCAGATTATCATCCCAGGGTCCTGGGATCAAGTCCCACATTGGGCTCCTTGCTCAGCGGAGAGCCTGCTTCTCCCTCTCCCTCTGCTTGCTTCTCCGTCTACTTGTGCTCTCTTTGTATCTCTCTGTCATATAAATAAATACAATCTTTAAAAACAGAAAACAAAGGGTGAACTTCAGGCCTGGCTGAATCTAAGAATTCAAGATAATGCCTGAATTCTGCCTTGCTCCATCTTTCAGTTCTATTTTCTCCCATGTTGACTTGGGTTCATTTCAAGAGGTCTCCACACTGTCTACCAGCAACCCCAGGAGACACAGAACTCCATTCTTTAAAGAGCTGAAGAGCTCATTCTCAGACGTTAAGATTAGCTCGTGAAAGTTCATGTAGCCATCTTACTCCAATAACTCAGCATAGTAGGATGGGGCACATAGTAGGATGTTTATTCCCCACCTTCACCACACACAGGGCAAAAGTAAGGTGATATTACCAAAAGAAGAAGAGAAAAATTCTGGGCAGGCAAATGATAGATATCTAGTACTAAATTTATTTTTTTGTTTCCATTATTCATTTGTATCCTTCCTCTCATTTTCCTTTCTGGAGAAGGACTTGAACCAAGTCCTCTATGAACTTTTCCAAGGGGGTTCACTGTTAACTTGATAGTAATAAAAAGTAAGTTATCTGTTGTTATGGTTTGAAATGTGTCCCCCCAAATTTGTATGTTGAAGTCCCAACATCCAGTATCTCATAATGTGAACTTATTTGAAAATAGAGTCTTTACAGATTTTAATCAAGTTAAAATGAGGTCATTAGAGTGGGCCTCAATCTGGTATGACTAGTGTCCTTATAAAAAGGAGACATTTGGAGATGCACACATACAGAAAGAAGGCAGCGTATATCTGGGGGAGGGAGAGAGGTAAGGAGTTAGAATAAGGAAAAAATATTTAGGTAGATATAAATTACTGATAGTACTTTAGGTCTTGGTTTGGCTGACTATCCCTCATAGCTTTTTGTGGGGAGGAGTGGTAAGTAAATGTAAATTTAAAAAAATAAAATTAAAGGGTGCCTAAGTGGCTCAGTTGGTTAAGTGCCCAATTCTTGATTTCAGCTCAGTTCATGATCATGGGATCATAGGGGCCATGGGATTGAGCCACACATGGGGCTCTGCACTGATCATGGAGCACTGCTTGGGATTCTCTCTCCCTCTGTTCTGTCTGCCCTCACCCACCCCCTCAACTGGCTTGCACTCTTTCTGTCTCTCCAAATAAATTAATTAAAATAAATACATAAATATATAAAATTAAAAGTAAAATAAAGAAAGATCATTCGTGGATAAATGATGACAATGTATTATAATTAATTCTGTTTACTTTTATCTAAATAAAATATATGGTGTATATAAAATGAATAAAAGAATAGGATCGATGTCTTCCAAATTACCAGGAAAAACAAGTAGAAGTTAAGAGAGAAAAGAGAAAAAGTACCCCCCAAATCCATTACTTTTGGGGGGTCCTTTATATTTTTTCTTCACTGTAGCCTAGAGAAATATTCTTCACGTACCAATTACTGTAAACCAGTAAACTAGACTAAGCTCCATAAACTCCTCTGAGTCCAAAAAGGGTTAGAATCTCATCACTCAACTCCACATACTGTCCTTGGAATCAGGCCAGAGGGTTTGGGGGTTTTGGAGGGTTTGAGGGTTTTTTTGGTCTTGTCCTAGTCCATATTCTTGAAAATGAAAATGCCAGTGACCATAAGTATTAATGCTGTTGCTCCTTAGAAGCACATGGCTTAAGATGTATGTTAGCAGAAAACAGTCTGAAGATTTCACTCAACAAAAAACATTTCCATAAGCTTAGCACTCAATTGGTCTTATTAGCACCATCTGCTCGTCAGTGTTGCTTGCAGAAAAGTGTTTTCATCAGATAGCAACAAGTTGAAAACAAGGCAGATCACCACACTTTGTTTTGAATTTGACACCACATTTTGCCTGCCTCTTATCACAGTTTTAAATTGTCAAATTAAGTAAGTGAGTGAATCACAGCATTTGCAATACTTGTCAGACTCTGGTGTTCTCTGATCCCCCGAGCTTGCACTTATGTCCAGGAGTCCTCTTCTCCCCAGACCATCAGACTGCTTAGCCAGACATTTGGAGAAGTCTTTGAGTGGTAGTATTCAATCTAATTTCTTCACATGCTCCATTTTTTTTCATCCTAAAAATCTGGTTGTTCTAACACATCCGGTGTAGAGGATCATGCCGAAAGTAAGATAAGACACTGGGTGAAGACAGGAGCTAAAAATGATTCCTATTATGAAGGCATTTTGACAGAAAAGCACTAATGATAAGAGAGTTCACTGGATTTCCTGACTTCAGCATTTACTTTAATATTGTAAATTTAACCACGGTTTATTTCAAAGATATTTAATACATAATCATCACAATGTTCATTTCAGAATTTGACTTAAAAATTAGAAGTTAATGGGGCACCTGGGTGGCTCAGTGGGTTAAAGCCTCTGCCTTCAGCTCAGGTCATGATCTCAGGGTCCTGGGGTTGAGGCTGGCATCAGGCTCTCTGCTCAGCAGGCTCTCTGCTCACCAGGGAGCCTGCTGAGCAGAGAGCCTGCTTCCTCTTCTCTCTGCCTGCCTCTCTGCCTGCCTGTGATCTCTCTCTGTGTCAAATAAATAAATAAATAAAAATCTTTAAAAAAATTAGAAGTCTTTACTGCTTTAGATTGGGTACATCACTTTACATGGACAAATGTAAAAAAAAAAAATGATAATTTGCCAAAGTGACAATTTAGCCAAAGTAAACATGACACTTATTAAGAAAGAGAATGTAAACAGCAGCTTTCTTTCTTAGCCATCTTGGCTGTTGGTACAACTGTTTATATTACACCAAATTAATACTTTTTATTGAAAAATAAAATGATAAACAAGAAAAATAAGACTAACCTCAGAGCTCTATTCAGGACATAAAAGACTGCCAGGGAAAATAGCAAAAACGAGTCATACAAAGATGTAAATTTAAGTTTATTCTTCTCTTTTTTCATAACATACACACATACACATACACATATACACCTACCCTAGAATTTAGAATTCATCTTGGCATCAGTCAGTTTTTAAAAATTTGCCTCTTGCTTTTATTTCCTTATTAAAACATAGCATCACTCTTTCCCTAATACCTGGCTTTTTTTAATCAAAATAATTTTGTAGTGTGCCACTGCCTTGGTGTCCCTCTTCTCCAACAGCCCTAATGTGACATCTCGTCCGGGGCCAACTCTCCCAGGAAATCCTTTCTGAAGAGCCACCCTAGTGACAATCCCCTCAGCTTGCAGGCCCTTGAATTCTTGTGTTTTCCTCTCCACAATGAGTTCCTTTGTAACTATTCTCCACCAGTACCATTAACATAGCCACTGTGATGCTGTGTCCCCTGGGTGCCACTTTATATAAGTAGTTGTCTTTTTAAATTTTTTTAAAAGATTTATTTATTAAATTGAGAGGGAGAAAGAGAGCGAGAGAGCATGAGGGCTGTAAGGGGCAGTGGGAGAAGCAGACTCCCTGCTGAGCAGGGTGCCAGATGTGACGGAGCCTCTGGCCCCAAACTCCGGGATCATGACCTGAGCCCAAGGCAGATGCTTAACCAACCGAGCCACCCAGGTGCAGCTTCTTTTTTTTTATTTTTCCATCTAATTCTAAACCATACAAAGTGTATTTTGGTTTATAGTGTTGGGTTAGAAACAAGACTGATTCTTTCTCAATGTTAATCCACAGTTAGAGCACCAGTAAAAATAATATTCCCTTGCCCATTGATTTTTGATACTTTTATTCCATATTAATGCTTTCTTGAATACTGGGTTGGTTGCCTACTTTTGATTCTGTTTTAGTGATCTTTCTGTTTTGCATCAGAACGACAGTATAAGCTAGCTTTATGACATACTTTAAAAAAAAAAGATTTATTTATTTATTTGACAGAGAGAAACACAACTAGAGAGGGAACACAAACAGGGAGAGTGAGAGAGGGAGAAGCAGGCTTCCTGCCAAGCAGGAATCCCGATGCGGGGCTCGAACCCCAGGTCCCCAGGATCATGACCTGAGCGGCAGGCAGTCAATTAACCAACTGAGCCACCCAGACGCCCCTATGACATACTTTTTGATATAAAGTCATATGGATCGTTTACCTTACACCTCACACTATGGGTATTCCTAGTTATTTTGTTTTTCATTTCTATCCTGAATGAATTTTTTTCTGTTCTGTTTTCTTACTTGTTTTTACTGGTGTACTGGGAGGATTTTTAAAAATATATGTTCCTCTCTCGGGGCACCTAGGTGGCTCAGTCGGTTAAGCAGCTGCCTTTGGCTCCGGGCATGATTTCAGTGTCCTGGGATGGACCCCGTATCTGACTCCCTGCTGAGCAGTCCGCTTCTCCCTCTCCCTCTGCCTGCTGTTCTCTCTCTGTTAAATAAATAAAATCTTGAAATACATATATATGTTTATCTCAAATCTAAGCTTTTCATTTTCAATAACTATTAGTTGATTTTGTAGAGTTCCCAATACCTAATCATAATATCTGTAAACAACGAAAGTTTACCTCTTCCTAAAGGTTATGTCTGTACCGACTGGAAATTCCAGAATAATATTAATCAGTAATGTTAACAGTGGGTATTCTTGTCACAGAAAAACTAAAATCATGGCTAAGGAAAAACTATGATCAACATTCTATTAAAAGCAAAATAATGGTTGAAAACAAATCATCCTTAATTATTCTAGCTTAGATTAACTGCTTTGCAAACGTACTACGGATAAGGTACACCAGGATCCTGGGGGGATGTTCATTTCTCCAGCAGGAGGGCAACATCTGACTGACACTTCGAAAGGTAGCTTGGAAAGGAAAGGAACTTCAGATCTAGATTAAAGTTGGAAGGAGGAAGGCCGGAGGAAAGTTAGATGACTTGCTTCCCTACCTCCCTTCCTTCAGAGAAAGTTTCTGGAATGGTGGCAAGTGGACTATAACAGAGATGGAAGTGAACATCACATAAGTATCCTATAAGTCAAAGCGTTTTTGTAGGCTAATAAAACCAAAGGGACTTAGTATAATGACTAAAAGTTGCTTTCTTTCTAACCTGCAATATGTAAATAATTACACCTCCCTCTTAAGGTTGTGTGCTAATTATAGGAGATACATGTAAAAGATAATAAACAACAACCATGATTGTTGTAAAACACACGTTAAAATTTTGTAAATAAATATTGAGCTATTTCAGGAAATTGTCTCTATTTCCTATTTCTACAGCTAACAATTATGTCATTTCCTGTGGAACACCTTGTTAGTTTTACTCCACATCGTGGCAAAGACTTAAGACTTCTAAAAAGGGTTCGTATTACTGGAAATTCATTATCACCTGGACAAAAATAGTTTGGTGCACTTATTAGCCTTGTGCACAGTAAATACATAAATATTTTTAAATTTAAATTCAATAGCCAACATATAGAACATCAGGGAGTTTTTGATGTAGTGTTCAATAATTCATTAGTTGCATATGCATATTTTAAACCAATTACACTCACACATTTTATGTTGCATTCATCCTTCTTTTTTTAAGATTTTATTTATTTGTCAGAGAGAGAGAGAGCAAGAGAGCACAGCAGGGGGAACTGCAGGCAGAGAGAGAAGCAGCTTCCCCACTGAACAAGGAGCCTGATGCAGGACTCGATCTCAGAACCCTGGGATCATGACCTCAGCCTAATGCAGATGCTTAACCGACTGAGTGACCCAGGTGTCACTGTTTTATTCATTCTTAATTTTAAAATTTGTCATGGGGGCACCTGGCTGGCAGTCTATAGAGCATGTGACTCTTTGATTTCAGAGTTGTGAGTTCAAGCCCCATGCTGGGTGTAGAGCTTACTTAAAAAAAAATAAAAAAATCTAAAATTTGTCACTGAAAATATGTAATTTGCTAATCTGCAAAGAAATTCTTGTTTGTGACAGTAACGTACATTTCATCTCATTTAAGTTTTAAACAAAATTGCATCATAAGCAAAGAAAATAATTTTAAATGTACATATAAATCACTAAAGCAAGTTTCTGGAAATCTAATATATGATAAAATTCATCTTATTATCTATGCAGTGCTACTATCAAAAAATGGTGGTTGTGAATCTAATCATAAGAGAAAAAAATCACAGTAATGCAAATTGAGGAACAGTCTGCAAAACAATCAGCTTAGACTCTTCTCTGAGATCAATGTCAGGAAAGACAAGAAAGGCTGAGAAAGGGTTCTAGATTAAAGGAAACTCAAAAGACTTAATAAATAAATGCAATATAGGATCTGTGACTGGGTTCTGAAGCAGAGTTTAAAATTATTTATGTTCCATAATATTGGAACAATTGGGAGAATTTGAAAATAAATCGCATAGTAGATAATAATGGATTCAGGTTAAATTTACTGTATGATTATTTGGCTGTTATTATGTAGAATAACCTTATTCTTGAGCACTATATGCTAAAGAATCAGGATGTCTGCAACTAACTTACTTCTAAAATAAAGAAAATATATAAATACTTTGAGAGAAGCAAATATGGCAAAATGTTCATTTTGGAACCTACATAATGAACTTTATAGTATGCAATTGTTCATTGGATTCTTCTTTCAACTTTTCTACAGGTTCAAAACAATTCTCAATAAAAAAGCTAAACTACCTAATTTAAAAATCATATTGTAAGTGCGCACTCCCTCCTCCTTTCTCATCCCTGCCTTCCTCCCTGCATATCCCCTTAAGATACCAGTAGTCCCCTGGCTAAAGTGTCCAGTCATTGCCTGGGGTTTCTGTTGTCCTGCAGAAACCACTCACACAATAAAATACACTGTAGCCAGTGACGCGTTCCCTTTCATAAGACAGCAGCATTCATTCTCAAGTGCACATGATTTATTTAGTTCAGACCATCTGCATGCATACTTTTTCTTGTGTTTGACTATTCAGAGAATTTGTATGTTACCCTAATTAAAATTAAAATTTTATAAAACTCATTGGGAAGGCCTTTATTAAAAACAAAACAAAAAATGTTTTTGTTTCTCCGTTTTGTTCCTGTAACTTCAGGAACTCTCCCTGTCTCACAGGATTGCTGTGAGGAGTAAATGAACAATTGGATGAGAATACTCAGCCAAGTGGCCTTAAATTATGGAGCACTGTCTTATCTGTTGTTTGTAAGGAAAATAACCAGGTACTTATACATAAGAATTCCACAACAAAGTTCAAATTTATCATTTCTAGTGCTAGAAAGTGTGGAAAGGCTCATATAATATTCTGCTCTGAGCAAATGACTTCTATTATAGATGTTCCCTAGGCAACAGAAAGCTGCTATTATGAAAATTTGCAGGTAATATTAAAGTACTGTAACTTGTTTTATCTACAGTCTTCAATCCTAAAATCTTTCTTGGCAAAGTTCCAACTTTGGTCTGTAGGGGCAGTATGCAGTGATTCAATTTTTTCCTTTTTTCCATTCCTCCAGCCCTGGTAGATGCAAATACTAAGTGCTCAACAAACCTTTCCAGGGGCACCTGGGTGGTTCAATTGGTTAAGCATCTGACTCTTGATCTCAGCTCAAGTCACGGTCTCAGCTCAGGTCTTGATCTCAGCGTTGTGAGTTCAAGCCTCATGTTGGGCTCCATGCTGGGCATGAGCCTACTTGAAAATATAGATATATGCTATATATGTATATATAACATATATATTTTATAGCATATATAAAAATATATATGTATATGTATACATATATGCTGCTCTGCTTGCTTGTGCATGCTGTCTCTATCTTTCAAATAAATAAATAAATAAAATCTTTTTTTTAAAAATGACCATAGATTTAAAATGAAACCAAAAGTAGGCAATAGCTGGGTGAAGCAGGTTGTGCTTTTGTTAAGGCAGTATAATGAAGTAAGAAAGAAGGGCAGGGGATTTGCAGATGAATAAAGTGAGTGATTACAATGCTTGACTGGAATTTATACTGAGTAAGGAGGGAACAGTGGTCAACAGGAAGAGGGGAGATGGCTTAAAAATGGTAGGGTCAATAGACTATAGGTTCTGGTTTGACCCAAGCCTTGTAGAGTTACAGGATAGAGGGAGGAGTTAGAAAAGTGGTTATCAGAGAATAGTATGTTGTTGCAACTATTAGTAATGATATGGTCTAGGATATAATAATAGACATGAGGTGCTAAGGCAGAACAGAAGTCAGGATTATTAGAAGAGACATGTGAAGGAATTAAGTAATCAAAGTGTTGGAAGGATCACCCATGGGTTTCATGCTCCTAAGAACTAAAATACAAAAATACAAATAGCATGCTGAGGTTCAGGAAATAAACCCAAGAAATCAAGCACAGTAACCCAGAGAGCCAGTAGATAGAAGCAACATGGAGATAAATGGGGACAGTCTGATGACATGAAATTCACACCTGAGTATTTTTTTTAAAGATTTTATTTAATTATTTGACAGAGAGAGGGAGCCAGCACAAGCTGGCAGGGGAAGCAGGATCCTTGCTGAGCAGAGAGCCTGATGCGGGACTGGATCCCAGGATCCCGGGATCATGACCTGAGCCAAAGGCAGCTGCTTAACCACTGAACCACCCAGATGCCCCACACCTGAGTGTTTTTTTAGGGAAGAGGGAGTGAGAATACTCTGAAAGTGGTGATAACGGAACAGGGAGGACACGTACTCCCACTCCAACCCCAACCAGGGTAATGTCTTACAACTCGATAGTGTAATAGTAGGATCAGGAGAGAGCCAGGTTTTGATTAGAGCAAGGAAGTAAAGGGAACCTTCAGGGAAGGTTAAAGGTATACAGCAGTTTATTGATGATGGATCACAAGTTCCAAAGGAAATGATGTTAAAGATTTCAGAAGTCAGAGAAAGGTGGGAGAAAGGAATAAAACAGGTGATCTGAACGAACAGTGTAGAGATTAGAGTGGGAAATGAATGGGACTGAGAAGTACAGCTACTTGCAGTTTTAATATGAGATTAATTTTAGTGGGCTCAAGGCAGATGAGGTGGCAAGGCATGATCAGGGAGTAGTGGGTTTCCAGGGCATCCCCTTGACCCTACAGATAGAGGCAAAAAACACCTAGGAAGGGGCAGTCTTACTGCAAGTACAAGGAGGAGTGCCTTTTTGGTCTCTGAACAGAGTTCACAGTTAGTGTCCTTGGAATTGCATTATATCTATAAAATGGCTTGGAAAGAATACTAGATGCTTAATAAATGTTCACTGAATGATGGCTTCCTTTCAAGCGTCCTAGAGGTATTAGCACATTTACACCATCAGATATTTCAGTGCATTCCTCAAAGGTACTCCTCTATTCTTAACACTCTTCTGATCTCCTTCTTTCTCCTGTTGGATTTGGAGATTTGTGGGCGGGTAAACAGCCTTTAATTTTACATATAGATGTCCCCTTTAAGTAATACACAACTCTGTAAGGAAAGGAGGAAGAGGAGGGGAAATTCTGTGACTACCCAGTTCTTCTTCTGGGAAAGTTAGATATTAGTCACCATTCTTTCTGCTCTATTGGTCCACCAGCAGCCCTTGGTCAGAAGCTAAGAACCGAGCCATCTGTTGAGCTTTCACTCATCAGGGAAAATGCATTATTTATGCTGCTTTGGGTTCCTGAGTGTGGAAACAAACCCACTAGCCAGAATTTCCCAGAACCCTGGGCCACAGGCAATCCTTGCCACAGAAGATAGTGACATGCTGCCATCCAGATGCCGTGGAGCGTCTTCCTAGTGCTCTCAGCATTAACTTTCGGCATTGCTCAATCTCCCCCCACAGACCCAACCTCTTTCCTGTCCACCTCCCCCAGCCCCTTCCCCACCCACCTCCATTAACCCTAGCCCAGTCTGCATACAATGAATAATGATTCAAATATCCATTTTTGTGAACATGTTACTCCTATTGCCTAAGAAGCAAGTGGCAAAGTACAATTATAGCTATCATTACATATATAACAGATGGACTTTGAAACAATGTGATTGCAATAGTAAACTTTGAGTATAAACTACCCTTGCAATACACCTGACTCAGTCCTGTCAAACATTATTAGACAGAACAATAGTAAAACTATGCTGGGCAAACCTCTCTTAGCAATTATTATATTTTCCTGTTTCCCAAGTGGTTTTCTTTATTTCCTTAGAGTATGGTGTTGTCGAATAACTGTAATAGAGTGCTGTTCTTTGGGAACAGTCATATTATCATCAACAATGTTCAAGGTGTTTATTCATAACTGAACGATTCTGAGAATCGAATCTGCAGATAGTTCTGATGCCCCAATTAACCCATCATATTCATTTCCAACAGGTACTTATTGGGCATCTATTGTGTGTCAATCACAGTTGTCTTTTTACCTTAGGTATATTTACCTGAGAAAGATGTCAAGTTGAATTTTCCAGTCTTTTTTTCCCTTTCCAAAATATGTCTTCTTATAAAATACCTATATTTCCATAACACTAAGTGAAATGATAGCTATAATGCATATAAAATAAATTTTAAAGAAAACAAGTATATGGTACACTTTAGTGCACTTCTATTTTTCATTAATATTTAACTCTGAATAGTCGCTGCCTAATCTAATCTTCATTTGCCCAGACTTGATTAGAATGCTCTTTTTAAACCCAACCTCTATAGATTAACTTTTTATGCTATTTGATTTATGTGTTTAATTTTGCCAATCATTAGCTTAAAAAATTTTTTTTAAACTTCTTGAATGAATGTTAATTAGATAGTTATTTCAATTAATTCACTTGTTGGTCCTTCAAAATCATTTCAAATGAGTATGACAAGTTTCTCAGATCATACTCACATACATATATCTTGGGGGAAAAAAAGCCACTACTATAATTTGAGTTTGTTTTCCATTATAAAGTCTGTGATGAAGAAAGAATTTGATATACTATTTTAAATTACTTAAGGTTAAAATTGTAAAGCCATTAGCACAGATGGGATAGTTTTCATTTTTGAAAGAAAAGAAGATTAAAATCTTTACTGTTGTTTAAATGAAAAAAAATTCAAATAAATCCCTATTATTGGGTCATTTCCCAGCATTTATTTTCTAAAAGTAAGGCTTTAGTTTATTTCTTTGTTTTTTTCTTATAACATATTCTTTCACTGCAATATTTCCCTAGGTTTGGAAAACTGTGTCCCTATGGGTGGACAGTTGGTAAGGCTTTATTGTAAAAAGGCAATATTAGACACTGTTGTCTGTCTCTTTCATATTTCAAGAAAGGATGATATTGTTAAAACATTGTATTGCACTGATTATTTTAAAGCACAGCAATTTCTAATTAAATGAAATTCAACTTCCTCGTAAAATGCTAACATATATCTGTTAAGATATAATGATGTCAATTGAACCAATACCTATGTCTTCATTATTCATATCAATAAAGCTTTTTAAGTGTTTAAAATGTCAATAGTTATTAAATATAAACTCTACTTCTGAAATAGAAATTCAATTTTTATAAAGTAAAAACTTAAATACCATTAAGTGTATTGACATGTATATTAATGTTCAAGTTTATTGTTCTGAAATTCTTACCAAAAAAAAAAATCCCTTGTTTGAAACAACTCTAATGAGAGCAAGTTGAAAGCAAAGACTTCCCAATTATAATAACTTTTTAAAGATTTATTATTTTGGGGGGTGGGGCACAGAGAGAGAGAGTGAGAGAGATATTCCCCACTGAGTGTGGAGCCCGGTGTGGGGTTTCATCTCACAACCCCAAGATCACAACCTGAGCCAAAATGAAGAGTCAGGTGCCTAACTGACTGAGCCATGCAGGTACCCCTACAATAATTTCAATTTCAATTTTGAAATAATAATCCTTGAAAGTCTAACATTAGTCTCAGAAAAGGTTAAGTTCATTCTCATCATTTTGCATTATATATAATTAAAAGCTGTAACTTTGTCCTACTTAGTTGTTAGGCTGACATTTCTTTGTCTTACACAGGTGTTAGGCTGTTTGTATTAGGCACATTCTTTTAAGCCACTTCAACTATTTTCAGAACAAAGCAAAGCATAGCATAAACAAAAGCATTACATATATGGTTGACATTGTTTTCCAACATGTCTAAATATCTTGTATGATCTCCAGAGTTGAAGATAAAAGACTATGCAGTACTATTTATCCTTGACTTTCATGTGAATTGTAAGAAGCTGAAATAATATTTTGTTTTATATTTAAATGGAAGGTAGTAAAATACTAGATTATTGCAACAAACAAACTTACAAATAGGTTTTGGAAATAACCAAAGTTTATCAGTTTACAGAATGTTACAAGCTTAGTCATTTTTATTTTATTATTCCTGTGGCAACATAAGCTTTACAAATACTTCTAGTTTTTACAAAGGCATCCTCAACTAGGGCATGACTAACCAAAATATAAAAAAAGACAACTCTTTCTCCTGGTCATCTCCCACATACCTACTCCCATCCCACCCCATCTGTGTAGCACCATCCCCACAAGCAGTTCTGACCATAACCTCTGCCTCCCATTCTGCCCTATCTTAATGCATTTCTAGGATTCTGCAACCGCTAAAATCCAAAGAATAATTTCAAAACCAAAGAAGATATGATTAGTGGCCTATCTATTGTTATTTCCCCATTTTTTTTACTATGCTCTATATCAGTTTAAAGAACCTTGAGTTTTTTCTAGCAGCAGCATATTCAGAGAAGGTAGACTCTCCCTCCAGATCAGGGCATTAACCAGAATTGATATAAATCAGGAATGAAATTTCATCCTCTTTTGTGAATGTTTGGTGTGACCCAGCTCTGGCTAGTTCTGATCAATGAACAGGAAGGGAAGTCTGGTAGGTACGCTTTTGGCAAGGATTTTGCTCAAAGTAAGACGATCCCTTCTTTCCCCTTAGAATGTTTGATGATGCAGCCATCATGTGACAATGACATGGTAAGTCTGGAACAATAGGTCAACATTCTGAGGATGGCAAAGAAAAGAGAGCCTGGGTCACTGAACTCCATATCTGGAATCTCCATCTGTAAGTTTCATGGTTAGATGATCGAATGTCTTTATGGGCTATGTAGTTGATGTTTGGATAAGCTGTTACTTGCGACAGAAAATCTTCTTAACGGATATTCTGAAAACTAAAAGATGCCTATTCCACTTAACTTCAAGTATTGTCTAAAACCTCTTAATGATACTCCCTTTTAAAGAGAAACACATTCATCTCCTATTCTTATTCCTCTCTTATGTTGTGCCCCTATTCTCATTTCTGAGATTTTATTTCTATAAAGGAAGCTTTATGAAATTATAAAGAATAAAGTACCCACAAAATCCCCATTTTAAGTACCCTTTCCCTACCATTGTGATGTGCCAACTTTTAAATTACTCAATGTCATCCCAAATCCCATTATGAACATTAGAATGTGTTTTTAGGAGGGAATGTTATATAATTATATCTTTAGAATGATTTTCAAATCAAGATGCTAGATGCCCTGATGCAGTGATTTTTCAATGGGGATACACAGACCACCTGCAGGTTTGTCAGAAATGCAGACACATCAGCCCTAACCCAGAACTGGTGAAACAGCAGTATCTAACAGTGGGACCCAGGAATATGTACCATAACAAGCACCCCCATTAAATATTGAGAGCCACAGACTTAAGGTGAATTATTTTGAATTTTTTTAAAGATTTTATTTATTTGATAGAGAGAAACACAGCCAGAGAGGGAACATAAGCAGAGGGGAGTGGGAGAAGCAGGCTTCCCGCCGAGCAGGCAGCCCGATGCGGGGCTTGATACCAGGACTCTGGAATCATAACCTGAGCCACCCAGGCGCCCCGGTGAATTATTTTGAACAGGGTTGGGTTGAAGTAAAGGAGAGTTTGAAACTGAGATGCTCGAGATCCTTATATAATCCTGAAGAAATGAGCCAGCTGTGGGTTTTCTTGGCTGTTTGCCATGTTCCAATGCTTCCTTTCCAACGAACATATGAACTATATTTTCACCAGGCTTCTGGGAAGGCTTCTCTCTTCTAATGAAAGTATTTACATAAATAGCACAGAAATAACATAGTTCATTGACCACTAATTTTTTGGGCCTACATCGAGTCATTTCTGATAGAAAACTTCTGATAGAAGCTACCTTCTGAATGCTCCATGTGAAGAAAGTAAAACTATTAAGTTGATGACATTTTAGTGGATTAAATAAAAATGAATCATATGCAAGTCAAATTTCTTCACATTAATACACCTAAGGACAATGTCACATAATAAAAAGGAAACAAAAATGTGAATTCAGTGAAGTCCAGGTTTTTAAGCTAAATACAAAAGCGTTTATTTTGGCTAGCTAGTTGTAAAGGTTCTAAAGCTAATTGCAAAGAATACAAATTTCATTTAAAATCACTTTATTTTTTTATATTTATTTATACCTTATCTCACTCTACAAATACTATTTAAGGCAAAAATGTGCTTTAGATTTTAAAAGTCTGCCAATGGGAGAGAAAACTATTGTATTGATGAGTTAGTGTTTCTACCAATAAGGAAACATTTATAGGTGCTTTATTTTACCAAAAAATCATGGTATAAATAACTATTCACGAAATACTAAATTCTTTATTACTTAGTATTTCTCATCAACAGAACAGCAGAAAAAAGTATGGTTCTCTTCCAGGTAAACATGAAAGAAATTTATTACATTTTACAGATATATAGCATCTGCCTTTAAAATGGTTATACTTGTGTTTGGGTGACTCAGTCTGTTGAGCATCTGGGTCTTGATTTAGGCCCACAAGACCTTGGGTTTATGGGATAGAGCCCCTGGACGGGACTCTGCTGAATGTGGAACCTACTTGGAGTTCTTTCTCTCCCTCTGCCCCTCCCCCCATCTTGCATATTTGCAAGATGGGGGGAGGGGCAGAGGGAGAGAAAGAAAGATAAAGAGAGTTAGCTCTCTTTCTCTATCTCAAAAAAAAAAAGTTATAGCTGTGTGGTAATTCCCTCCAGCAGATAGTCTCATAGAGGAGCTGTCCTGTGCTTTCAAGAGCCCCAGAACAGGTGAGCCGCAGAGCTGAACAGCTCTGTGCATTTTTTTTAAAGATTTTATTTATTTATTTGACAGAGAGAGATCACAAATAGGCAGAGGCAGGCAGAGAAAGAGGGGGAAGCAGGCTCCCCACTGAGCAGAGAGCCTGATGTGGGACTCCATCCCAGGACCCTGAGATTATGACCTGAGCGGAAGGCAGCAGCTTAACCCTCTGAGCCACCCAGCGCCCCAGCTCTGTGCATTCTTAAAGGGTTCTCTGTTGCCACCTATGCTCATAGCTGCTTCTCACCACTTCTGTAATTTCTAACCTCTGCTACTTCTGCAGTTACTGCCTTTATTTTTCATTCTCCTTGTTCTGTTTTTTCCTCTTCCAGCTCTTTTCACTAAGCCCCTGCTTCATGAATTTAACAAACCAAAGTTAGCATGATGGCTTTATAGGCAGGATTAATCAGTTGGACCACTGGTGGTCTTTGCTTTGTCTGTTTGTTGGTTAGTGGGCTCAACCCAATCATCATGATGCTGAAGCCTTGAGCTTTGACTTGACACTTTTCTCTACAATGTTCCTTTTGTTGAATTATGGATTCAGAGCTGTTCTTAAAGATTCAGAGTTGTTAAAGGATGGTTGTTGGATAAGGCAAGGACTTACAGGAATTTTATCAGGATAACAAAATAATTTCAGATAAATCATTTTGCTTAAAATAGAAAGAATTGCACAAGTCCTAATGAAAAAGTTAATGATTTGAACACCTCATCCATATTAATTGGCCCTAAAATATATATAAAAATAATGCACAAAATAATCAGAAGCATAACAGGCATACATTATAAGCCTAAATCCATCCTTTTCTCCCTGCATTGGTATCAGAAAACAATTCTTCATTGATAAGTACAGACCAATGCAAGAATAAAAGACAGGGTGTTTTGGGTTTTTTTTTAGATTTTATTTATTTATTTGAGAGAGAGAGAGCACCCACAAACAGGAAGGAGGGACAGAGGGAAAGGGAGAAACAGACTCCCCACTAAGCAGGGAACCCAAAGACAGGGTGCTCTGAACCCAGGGCCCTGGGATCGTGACCCAGATGAAGGCAGACACTTAACAGACTGAGTCACCCAGGTGACCCTGATAGTTATTTTTTTTTTATATCAGTTCATTAAAAATATAGGTTGGCTTATCTCTGTAATTCGATAAAATAAGCTAAAATTGGACCTGAGTTTATCATAACAATTAGCTAAATGACACTAACAGAAGTAGTTAGCTATCATACAATTCTTAGAAAAAGAGAGCCAGCAGTGATATTTAGAGAGGATAAAAAGAATGAAACTGAGTAAATATTTCTTTAAAAATACTATAGTGTCATCATACAAAGATACAGTCCAAAAAGGTAGTATGGCATTATACTAGATGAATTAATAATGTTTCCAAAATAATTAGGTAAAACTTCTAGCTTGATAGTAATGATAAAAGTAATATAATAATGGATTCTTCAAAAAGTTTCCCTCTGGTCACTGAAGAAATAACCTAAATCAAACATTATTAGATTGAATCAAATGTACACAAAAACTCCTTTGTCATATGGTTCATAATTACCTTACATGGATCTTAAATCAAACTCTAGTCTAAGAAAATTTAAACAATTTACAAATAAAGACCACAACCACTAAGTCAGCTTAGAGGGAAGACCTATTTCCCAAAATCAACATTATAATAGAGAACATTTTTATTTTGAAAAGTACACTGTGATATTATTTAATATTATGTCACAGACACTAGCATGGATATTAATGTCAGAGTATCTACATAAAATTGTAATTTTGAAGAGTAAATATGATTTCAGATCAGCACCTTACTGATCATGTATCCTCAAATCTTGGTATAGTGCCAAGCTTAAGAAGTATTTGGTGATTTGTTGCCAAGCAGTTGAATTATGAGTGTTGCTTATATGGGCCAGATGCTAAATAAAAAGCGAAATGAGAGAATTATTTCTCACATTTCAATCAAACCTTCACATTCAAAGGAACTTAGCTGAATGGATTGATCAAATCTGTATTTGTAAATTAACAGTATCTTTGAGTAATTAAAATATAAGTCTTTCAAATTCAATTACATTTATAAATACATAATTCTGCCTGGATTTTTGCCAGTGCTGTCCAGCTAGTACTTATTCTCTTACACCCCACAGCTAAGCATTCTTCAATCCTATCAGCTCTACCTTCAAAATGTATCCAGACTCTGACCCCTTTCTACCACCCTCAATAATCCAAACACCTTTATCTCTCACCTAGATTACCCAGATAACTTCCTAATTGGTCTCCCTGCTTCCATCCTTGTCCCCAAAGCAGACTAAGTGATCCTTCTAAAATGTAAATCGTACCATGCTACCCCTCTGCTCATAACCATCCACTGGCACCCCATTTCTCTGAGGATAAATCTGGAAACCTCCAAACACCAACCAATTCTGCCCCTGGCTACAAATCCAACCTCACCTCCTACCATTTTTCTTCTTGGCAAGATTTACTCCACACTCTTTGCTTTCTCTAAACATCTCAAGGCTTTTGCATTTACTGTTCTCCTGCCTGTCACTCTTCCTTGGATATCTATGTGTTTCACTCACCCTCTTCATTGAAGGTTCTGCTCAAATATCTCCTCTCAGGAGGCTTTTCTCACCACTATCACCTCCACTCCCATCTAAAACAGCACTTCTTTCTTTCTCCTCCCCCTTCTGATCTGCTCTTTCCTTCATAGTACTTATCACCACCCAACATATACTTAGGTGATGGTTTATTTGTTTTGTCTCTCTCCCTCTGGTATGATGTAAGTTCCAAGAGAAGAGGGATTTGTCTTTTGGTTCATTCTTCCAGAAACTCTACTCTTCCAGAAACTAAATAGCCTTCTTGCTGTTCTTGGAACATGCCAAGCTCTTACTCATCTTGTACATCTTACTCATCTTTACTCTTATTCTCCTCTGCTTGAAAAACTGTTCCCCAGACACTCACATGGCTCACCTCCATTTCATTCACATCTGTCCTCCCATGCTATCTCCACAGACACGCCTTGCCCTGATCATCTGCCATCATTCTCTATCCTATTTATTTTTCTTCACAGTAGTTATCACACTTGTTTATTCAATATTTATTTGTTCTTTTATTTAGTGATTGTTTTTACCTACTACAATAACAAACTTTCTTGTTTACCACTGCATTTAAAAATCATTCCTCAGTAATATTTGTTAGGTGTTCAATAACTATTTGCTAACTGAATGAATGAATAACTGAGAAATACTTTGAAAATAATGTTTTAAAATTATAGGCATAATGTATATTTAAATATTTATAAATTCTCGAGAGGAATAACTATTATAGATATTTTTGCTTTGCACTACAAAAAAATTAGAATAAATTTTCATTTGCTTATAACTAAAGCAACTAAGAAGTAAAAAAATAAACATATTTCATAGAAGTATAGAAAACTGATGCTCATCATTATGGCTGTAGGTCCCAGGCTAGTCCAAAGACAAACTGCAAAGTAGATGGAGTTTGTCCTCATCCTCATTTCTCTCTCTTCTCCTGCCCTCTGCCCAGCTCACTGTCCCTTGGCCCCTTCTTCTCTATCACTTATCAGCTGAATCTCTTTTTACAAGTACATCTTGTACTGAAAATCTAACAACTAACCAGTAACTGTCAATGACCAGAAAATCAGTCTCACTCACACTTCTCATTGAATCATTTAACTGCTCTTCTTGGAGGATGCCACAGGCCCATCAAAATATGTGTTTTTAAGTGTTTTTAACTACTTACCTGGGGGTGCCTGACTGGCTCAGTCTGTAGACCATGCACTCTTGATCTCTGAGTTGTGAGTTCAAGCCCCAACTGGGTGTAGAGATTACTAAAAAAAATTAGCAATTAAGATGAAATAAAATAAATGCAACTAGTAGCCTTAAAGGAAAAATATATTAATTCAAGCGAAATGTATTGCTGTGGCTGATTCTTGCATAGTATAGACAGGCTAACATCCCCCACAGAGTAGAGTAGCTCATAAATCAAATGAACAAATGATTAGGTCCATTTGTCAACCTAGGTAAAATGTATCGATTCATTGAGATTAAACATTTATTGTTGTTTCTGTAAAAAGAAAAAGGATAACCACTGTGTACTGCTTTAAATTTCTATTTCATTCCAGATAATGTTTTCTCTTTTGGTCACCATGACCCTGTAATAGAAGTAAGGCAGATATTACACCCAAAGGTGGATTTACTGTGAAATTTAAAATAGAGGATGCCTCATTTGCATGAGGTTTCTTGGGAGAAGCCCTATCTATGTGTTTCTGTATTATTTTTCTTGCCATGATCTCTGTGTAATTGTCATTTTTAAAGGAATCCTTCGTTGACCATCTGCACCAAACTACAGAATATTCCAAGAGTCCCCTGAAGAATGAAATTACATTGGTGAAGAGGGTGCAGGAAAAGCTTTTAGACTGAAGGAACAGTGTACCAGGTACTAAAGATAAGAGGTTTCCTGAACTAATATAAAAGACGATCAGTATTGAGAGTGAGGGTCACATGTTGAAATTGGGAGACTGGACAGAGGTCAGATCATGGAGGGGTTGAGAAGCAATGTCTCACACTGAAGACTTTTATTTAAGTGGGTTAAAGCTTGTATTTATAAAAGATAATTCTAGCTGCAATGTGGAAAATACATTTTAGGCTTAATTCTAAATTTCATTACACATGTTAAATGACTTCAAAGACTAGAGGAAAGTGAATCCAGGAATTAAGGTTAGAATGTATTGTTTTGTATTTTTATATCTTTTTCTGCTCAAAATAGTATATTTTCTTTCTTTTAAAATAGAATTATTCCAGTTTTTCCTACCTACTTTCAATTTCTAGATAAAGACAAATTTATTCATGCTTTTTAAAAATTAATCCAGGGTACATGGGTGGGTTAATCAGTTAAGTTTCCCTTGGGCTCAGGTCATGACCTCAGGATCCTCAGATTTAGTCCCTCGCTGGGCTCTTCCCTGCTCAGCAGCGAGTGTGCTTCTTCCTCTTCCTCTCCTTCTGTGCTTTCTTTTTCACTCTCTCTCAAACAAATAAATAAAATTGTAAAAAATAAATACATAAATAAAAAATATATACAAAAGAAAATGGAAACCTAAGGTATGTGGAAAAATTAAAGAAATATGAATTGAAACTACAATGTACTTATGCAATGTACTTATGTCTCCTATGCTTAGTAAACTAACAAAAATAATTGTTAATAACACTCAAAACTATTAAAGTTGAAAAGAAATAAACACAAATAATTTTAGGGGTATTGTCCCCTTGATAGAAACATAATACAAGGTAACTAGAGCTATATAAATGTTTATATTCTTTGGTCCAATAATCCCACTTTTGTAATTTTCATAAAACAATGTTCATGGAGGTGTTATCTAAAATAACAGCAGTTTGTAGTGGCTATTAATATTCTGAGATAATGAGGCACAGACTTCATGATGTTTATCAAGATATAAAAGGTTGATAGGGTCTAGATTTTGGTCTAGACTTTGGTATGCTTTTCTGGGGTGGGACTTTGGAAGTGGGATGCTTTCCTTGGGCCAACTAGAGTCTGTGTGAATGTTGTGGGTACCTGGGAAAGATGGAGTAATGTGAAAATGAATTGTCTCTTACTGTATATGAGCTACCCCTAGATTAGGGTTGCTTTCTGGTTACAGTATTGATTAGGTTATGACACTGAATGAAATTTTTATGGGTAGACTTTTGTAAAACGACCTTTGGGAAGGCAGAAGATAAGTCAAGCAAATGAATCACCCTGACATACCTCAGAAATAGTGGACAACTTGAGGACAATGTGAGAAACAGTATCTACTTTACAATTTTTAAAATTCTTACACTGTAAAATTCTATAATCAAGTTGTAAGGGTAATAAAAATATAGATTTGATAACTAAATAAACATATATCTAAAATACATGTAGGCAAATAACATGTACAACTCAGAAAAACATGTTTATATTTGTTAATACAAATAAGAGGTTAACATTAATATATGAAGTTCTTGGAAATAATTGAGATAGATGGTGGCCACAACAGAATAATACGTAAGTAACATGAAAAATGTCAGAAGATGAAATGCAAATGAACAACAAATACAAGAAAAGACATTCAGCTTAATCATAAAAATGCAAAAAAGCAAATAAAAACATTCTGGATTATCAAAGTTTAAAAGGGCTTATAATACTTGCTGATGTTGAGAGTGTTGACAAATGAACATTCTCTTCTACTGTTAGGGATTGTAAATTGATCAATTTTTTTGACCAAATTTTTAAATGGATATAATTATTTTTGCTCCAACAATTCCACTTCTAGAAATTTATCCTAAGGAGATAACCCTAAAAGTACCCAAAGATTATATATAAGGATATTCTCTATAGTGTTATTATATGCTATAAAAAATATTGAAAACAATTTAATTGTCCTTCAACAGGAGTTGAGTAAACAACCTATTGTTCAGTCATCCCACCTAGTCATAAAATAATGACATAAGATGTACACAACATAGTATTTTATTAGAAAGCAGTGTACAAGGCAGCATGCATATTGAAGGTCCGGTTACATAAGATTATAGTAAATGTGTATATGGGTATGTGTGTGTGTACACATCATAAGATCACTAGAAAATTGTTTAATGAAATTTTAGTAGTGCTTACTGAATGGTGAGATTTCAGCTGATACTACTTCTCTATGACTTTGTGCATCGTTTTGCCTTTTAAAACGTATTAAAATTAAAGTCAGAAAAATATAAAGCTATTTTCATTTGAAAAAATATACTTCACACTTCATTTTTCACAAACTTTAAACTATATTTAATGCTTTATATTTAGAAAAGTATTCAAAGAAACCCACTTAATTTATATCATTGTCAGTAATGTAAAAAGTAAAAATAAAACTGGTTCATTTGTTGTTTAAGTATCATAATGTCTATGCAAGTCTTTAAAAATATTTTCTTTTTTATTATATATATTTTAAAATCTGTATTAGCTCTAGACTTTAAATAATAAAATGGTCTTCTCTGTGCTATAATGTACAGCCCCTTGCTCTCCTCCCCAATATACACACACAACCACTCACACAGCCAAATACAGACTCACATACATATACGCCGCGAGGTAAATGCGGAGCCACTAGCTAAGCGGAGTGTGGACCGAAAGACCGACCAGTGGACGCTTCCATTTTCCAGGAGTGGTGGGGGGAAGATTTTTCTCACAAATATTACTTGTTTAGTCCCATACTGATAAGAGAACTTCACTATCACGGATGAAATCAATAGAATAAGCTACAATCAACAAACCTATGCAATAAAATAAGTGAAGCTGAGATGAGAATTTGAAGTTGGTATCCTTTTTCTTTCCCAAATAGGAATTCACTGGAAAGAATGGTTTAATCCGAGGCTTCCCGCTCAGGTTAAGTGCCTTCACAGCTTTCTTCCTTATTACTAATTAGATAATTCCGTAACACTAGGGCCCATTTACTGTGGCTCCTTCCACAAATACAAGCACTCATCTGACCCTCTTCATGGATTCCCCAAAACTACCAACAGCTAATAGAAATGCTTAGTTCTAGACCCCTTGCCCCAGGGGCATAGAAGGTCAGGGCTGGGAGGGCAAGTGGGATGTGCTCAAATACTATAAATACAGTCAGCAGTTAAACTTAACACCCGAAATATTTTAGACTCCTGAGAAGCTGGCTGTGTACAGTATGAGGAGGAAAACTACGTCTTGGATGTACCAGGACGGCTCTGGTTTCCTGCAAATGTATTATTTTCAATGAAGGTTAATCATTACATGTGTAATTACATTAAATGTCATTTGATTTTTGTGACTTTTAATGATTAAAATAAATTAAAAAATATCCACGTGCCCAGATTTTTGGTTACTGGCTAAATTCAGTCCAAAGAAAAAATCAAGGTTCTACAAGGAACAAGGGAAGTGTAGATTTGAGGGAATAATAGTAGCTTTTATCCAGCATCTACCTGGGATTTTACATGATTTTACCTCGTTTACTTTTCACTGAAAAAAACGAATGAGCTTTCGTTTGGGGAAGTAATTTTCTGAAAGATACATACTAGTAGGAATTCCTATAGTGTAAGGAGAGGAGCCCAGATCTGCCTTCTAAATCTCTGCTTTAGCCACAGGCACACCCTGCCTTTAAGTAAAGGAGGAACAATTCTTTAGGTTATCTTCCTGTTTTAAGGTGAAAACAGTTTAGCTACAAAGATTCATGTAAAGTGGTCACATTACTAGTTTGTAGTAGAGTCAAATTAAAAATGTAGACATGGGATTCAGGCTGCTTTCCCACCAATAGTATACATATATAGTGATCACATCACTTTTTTTTTGGCTTTTAACCAAAGCAAAACTGAATATGTGTAAGGTGTTTATTTTGTTTGTTATTTTGGTTTTTATTTAAATTTTAAGTAGATAACATACAGCACAAGGTGGGTTCTGGAGTAGAATTCCGTGATTCCTCACTTATATACAAGACTGAGTGCACTTCACAAGTGCCCTCTTTCATATCCATCACCCATTTAGCCCATCTCCCACCCCCCTCCCTCCATCAACCCCCAGCTTTTTCTCTATCATTAAGAGTCTAAGATGTGTGAAGTATCTTTTAATCATTTCTTTTAAACCGATTAAAATCTTAAGAATATTAGTAATTTTTTCTGGAGCATATAATAAGCAATAATAATAATGTTGTACTACATACACAATTTTTGTGATAACTTGAGTCTAAGTAGCTGTATTGTAGCCTGGGCTTTTATTTCATGTGGTCATGAAATAGTAGTAGGACATGCACAGTATATTTTTGCCTTTTCCATAAATTCTTCATGATTCTTCATGAAAATTCTTCAATCATTTTCAAATAGTTTATTTATCAATGAAATTGATACAATCTCATGTTATCATAGTCACAGCATATTCATTTCTCAGTAAAGCTGAGGATGTTTCTTGGTTTATAATTTCGTAAGATAGAAAGTTTCAGAAAAATATGTGAAAAGTTAACTGGTAATCTTTATTTTTTGGTAGAAGAGAGAAATTAAAGAGGGAAAACACGTTTAAATTCTCAAGTGGAATTTGAGGATTTAAAAAAATACTGTTTTTCATTGCAAAATATTTACATGAGTTCTATGAGCCAGTTCGTATTTTTAAAATACAAAACTGGATTATTTGCAATAATTTGGCTAATATCAGAGTTAGAGTTAAAATTTGAGTACAACAATCACATTCATTTAAAATTGGTTATATATTACACATAGTGCGCTAAAACATTACAAGTTTATCTCTTTTAATTCTTCATATTAGTTGGCCACAATAATGTCGAGTTTATAGATGAGGGAACAAGAGTTTAGAGAGTTAGGCAACTTATTAGTAAAAGCTAAGTGATTATCCCAAACCCCATCAATTAATTATTTAAATCTAAATGTTTAAGGTGTGTGCTTGGTGAAATTCTCTATTTCAGGTAGAAATGAAATTTCAAGTTAACAACAAAGGTTAGACATAAAAATATAACATTTTAGGATGTAATATTTGCTCCTATATTATGAAAATAGGCTAACAATTGATCCATTCTTGCTAAATTGCATTTCTTCCTCCATATAAATCCTGACCCTTTAAAACTTTTAAAAAATCTTATGGATTTTACCTGAATAAATTACTTTATATTTTCAGAAGTTAGTTTTAAAACATAGTTCAAATTGTTAAAAGTGTCAGAAAGATAAAGGTAAATGTGAATATGTGTTGACTTAATAACAAACTTGTTTTATAACAAAAACCCAGAAATTCTAAGAATATTTAACAGAGAGACTGTCCCTGTTTTAACCATGTGGGTCTATTTGGTTTAGTTAGGATACAAACTTTGAACAATGTGTAGTCATTTCATTTCCAAAATGTTTGCAAAATTATCACTTTAATTTGGAATGAGATAATGTGGTTTTCTCAAGTGGAATTTGGGGATTTAAAAAAATACTGTTTTTCATTGTACCTTAATATTAAAGGCAGTAATAGAGGTCTATGATAAAAAGGTTTCATATTCAAAAACATTGAATTAAACATAATTTACCAGGTTTATTTACTGAGGAGCTTTTCAGAACATTCAGTATGTTTACAGGCATGATAAATTGTCCAGGGGGAAATATGGCCAAAGAATCTTTATTTCTGGATCATTTTGCAGAACTAATGTTCTGTGAAATATTTGGGTAATAGCTGTATAGTGACTCAGTGCAATTAATTAATGTTAAAATAGATTTGGTACAGACAATATCATATTGTTAACTTGTTCACAAAAAAAAAGTTAGTGACTTGACAAAATGTGTAATATAATAAGTCCTATCCCAATGTACAGTCCATGGAGTTTCTCCCTAGATTTTATTAGAAGCTATAGGACATTCCTTGCCCTGATACTGTATCAGAAGAGGGGGAAAACCCAGAAACATTTAATTTTTAATTAAAATTTGATCATTTGTGGTTCTTTCATTCAATAAATATGTACAACATGTTAGGTATGTGTGTTGCTGCTGTAACTACAAGAATAATTGGAAGGAAAGATCCATTTTAAAAAAGAATAGATTCCATTAAAAATATATTACTATATATGTGTTAAGTCCTGTGCAAACTAGTAAGGAACAAATGAAGAAAGTATCTGACTTATCACTTATTATAAAAGTCTGCTTAGCTTATACCAGTAGGACGAATTTTCTGTATAAAATTTAGATTGTACACCAAACTGTGGAAAGAGCCAAGGTGCCCATCAACAGATGAATGGATAAAGAAGATGTGGTCCATATATACAATGGAATACTATGCCTCCATCAGAAAGGATGAATATCCAACTTTTGCAGCAACATGGACTGGACTGGAAGAGATTATGCTGAGTGAAATAAGCCAAGTAGAGAAAGTCAAGTATCCCATGGTTTCACTTACTTGTGGTGCATAAGAGGTAATATAGAAGACAGTAGGAGAAGGAAAGTAAATGGGAAGTAGGGTAATTCGGGGAGAGAAACGAAACAAGAGAGACTTTGGACACAGAAACAAACTGAGGTACTTGGAGGGAGGGGGTGGGGAGCCTGGTGGTGGGTACTGAGGGCACCTATTGCATGGAGCACTAGGGGTGGGGAATGGGCAATGAATCTTGGAACACTGGAAAAAAATCAAAAAAAAATAAATAAACATGAGTTTATTCAAGCTTTATCAGTAAAAAAAATAAAATAAAATTGGGGCGCCTGGGTGGCTCAGTTGGTTAAGCAACTGCCTTCGGCTCAGGTCATGATCCCGGAGAACCGGGATCGAGTCCCACATCAAGTCCCACATTGGGCTCCCTGCTCAGCGGGAAGCCTGCTTCTCCCTCTCTCACTCCCCCTGCTTGTGTTCCCTCTCTGGCTGTGTTTCTCTCTGTCAAATAAATAAAATCTTAAAATAAATAAATAAATAAATTAAATTAAATAAAATAAAATTTAGATTATATTTACATTTAGATTTAAGTTTTAGATTGATCATTAATTCAAGAAATGTTGGATTATTTGGCCTATAACTGTGAATATTATATCTTGAAAGTTTTTTGTTTTTAAAAGTTTTTCAGTACTTTCCTAAGCTTTGGAATCCTCAATCAAAAATTTGGTAGAAATCACATAAGTACTGCTTGATTTTTAACTCTACTTGTTTCAAGTAGGTAGAATTATGAATGAGTCACTAAATAAATTTTTGCAAATGTCCAGTTTTCACAGCACTATTTATTGAATAATTTTCCATTCCCACTGTGTTGCTTTCTAAGACAATTTACATATGATGGATGCTGAATACCTTTTATACATCTATTAAGATGATCACATGTATTTTCTGACTTAACTGATTGATATGATGTGTTAAACATTGTATTAATAGGTTCACATCTTTGCAGTCCTTTTATGAACATTATTATGGTGAATTTTTTAAAATACTATTGAATTAATATTTTTGTTATATAATTGAGATTTTCTTTAGTTGCTGTTTCAAGATTTTTTTGGGTTATATTTTAGCTTCAGGATCCTATTAATCTAATAAAGATGAACTGGGTAATTTTTCAATCACTTTGAAGTTCTGAATAGATTATAAATAGCATAGCAGTTCTCCCTTCCATGAAAGTTTAATAAAATGATCTGTCTATTCTCAGCAATATTCAGAGTAATTCTTTAATAATGTTGTTTAGTTCTTTTTGGTCAGTAATAAAAAGTTTGAATTAAAGAAAGGTAAGTATGGAAAAGAAAATCAATTACTTTTAAATCCACCTTTCAGAGATAACTTTTGGGTATACTTTCCAGCCAATTTTTAAATTATAAAATTGGGATTATAATATATATAGTATATACACATACAGACACATACACACTCTGATTCTTATGCTCTATTATGTATTTATTTTCCTATAATCTCATAGTCTCTAAAAACAGGAGATATATAGATGTATGTACATATTTTAAAAACATTCAATTGGAACACATTTAAGTTTGTCTTTGATATTATAAGCAGTATTGTTTCTTCCAAAATATTTTTAAAAATTTGTTCACATTCTTAGTTTTATTAATTTACCAAGTAATCTGTAATTTTTCAAAATTAATTAATTTTTTAGCATGTAAAATTTATAATTTCATCTGTAATTTATTTTAGTGAATATAATATGGGAATCTAGTTTTTCATTCGTTTATTCAGTTACACATTCAATGACTATTTATCACACATGTCTTCTGTTCGGTGCTAGTAAACTAGACATGGTCCCTACTCTAGTGGAATTTATAGTTTAGATGGTAAATACAGACAAAAATCAAATAGTCACACCAATGAATGTATAAATGCAAAGGATTTAAAAGCCCTAAAGGAAAGGATTTGCAGAGTCCTTGGCAGCAGGATGCATGATACCATTCTAAGCACTGGGAACAGAGCCAGTGTCTGGAACATGAATCGCAAGGTGGAGATTAATGTGAGATGAGACTAGAAAAGTGGGCAAGGACACACTATGCAAAGTCTTGCACAATGTTAAGAATTTATCTTAAGAGTAACGAAAACCAATTAAGAGTTTTAAGCAGGAGGTTTACACGATCCAATTTATGTTTTCGAATTCTCATTGTGGCTGCAGGAGAAAGAACTGGAGGGAGACTTTGTGGATGCTGGAAGCCCAGTAAATAGGCTGTTGTAGTAATAGGTGAGAAATGATAGTAGCCAATTCTTGTTACCAGTGATGACTAATGACTAAGTTGTCACTGGAGACAGAGAAGGGAACAGATTCAATAGATATTTGAAGACAAAATGAACAGGATTTGGTGATTGATTGAATTGACCGGATACAGGGGACATGAAGGAGGGAGGTGTTAAGGAAGATTTCAAGGTTTCTGGCTTGAACAAAATTGGATTTACAAAAAGCCATTTCTTAGCATCAGTCATTAAATAGTCTATCCTTCCCCTTTGTGTTATGACATACTGGAATTTCCTCCAACTATCTACAAATTCTATGACAATTATGTTGCAGTTATTTTAGCTTTATAATATGTTTTAATATTTAGAGAGATGAGCTTCTCCACCAATAACTTTTTTTAAAGTAAGCTCTACACCCAGCGTGGGTCTTGAACCTATAACCCCAAGATCAAGCGTTGCGTGCTCTTGCAACTGAGCCAGCCAGATGCCCCAATAACTCTTCTTTTTAAAAATGTCTTTGTCCATTTTTCATCATTATTCCATATGAATTTCAGAATCATTTTTACAAGTTCTAAAAAAAAAAACCCTATAGTTAACTTAAGGACAATTCTCTTTTTCCAAATTTTTATAGTTTTGGGTAGAAAATTTTATACATTTTTTCTTTAGATGTCACATTTCTTATTCAGATTATTCTAAGTATTTTGTTATTACTGTGGTTGTTGTGCTGTCCTATATGCAATGAATTTATATTAATGCAGTAAAATAGCTAGACTGTAGAAACTTGTTTAAGAGAGTTATACTAATACTACTTCAGATCTAAAACTTTTTGTAATAAAAGGGACTCAACTTTATCTAAGCCTGTGTTAGCCATCTTGAGCTGTTGTAACAAAATACCATAGGCTGGGTGGGTTAAAGAACACTTATCTGGAGGCTGGGAATTCCAAGAAACAGTGCTAGGTGTTTGGTCCTTGGTAAGGGCTCTCTTCCTAGCTTGCAGATGGCTGCCTTCTTGCTTTATCCTCACATGGAGGACAGAGGAATCTTTGGTGGCCCTTCCTCTTCTTATAAGGGCACTAATCCTATCAGGGGAGCTGTACCCTCATGACCTCATCTAAAGCTACTTATCTTTCTAAAGATCTATCATCTAAAGCTACTTTTCAAAGGCCCTTTCTCCAAATGGGATCATATTGGGAGGTAGTGCTTCAACATATGGATTTAGGGGAGGACACAAATGTTCAGCCCATAACAGAGCCCAAATGACTTACATGATTGTAAATTCTGTTTGGTGTCGCAAGCAAGATATTTGACTAAATAGAACTTGAGACTGCAGAGAAAAGAAAAAAAGAACTGATGAGTGAGCGAAGGAATTATAATTATTAATCTTGAAGCCAGAACATGGGGAATGGGTAGCTGTTACATGGAGTGTGCATTCATGTCCCATATGACAACTGCCTTGTGCTAAATGGAATCACAGAAGTTGAAGAACTGCCAAGCTATTTGGTAGAAATAAAGTCAGGATTTCTAATGAAATCACAAATTTTCATAAGCATGAATTATGCTTTAAGTTTCTGCAGCTGACTTTAGGATGATGTATTTGAATATTTTAAGCATCTGCCTTGTCAAAATGGCTCTACTTAGGAGGAACTGATTGAGCTGAAGGCAAACTATACCTATCAAGAACCTATGGTGTATCCCTATTATATTGAAGATGAATATATACATTATATATTACTATTCTGGAATTTCTGGCTCTGTGGCCAAATGCTTGCAACATGAGTTTTCCAGCTCTATTAATGTATGTTTTATCCTCTCTCCTAAAACCATAGAAATTGAATCAGAGGGCCACTTTCAGTAATATAAACCTGGAGTGCCCTGTCTACATGAAGACTTTGTTTTGTTTTATTTAATAGCTTTACCGAGACATAATTCATATATACCATACAATACACTCATTTAAAGTGTACATTTAAATGGTCTTTAATCTATTTACAGATGCATTCAAACATTATGAGAGTCAATTTTAGAACATTTTCATTACCACAGAAAGAAACCTGGTACACTTTAACTGTCACCCCTCCCATCCACTCACCCCCACACATTCCCAGCTTCAAGCAACTGCTAATTTACTTTATATCTCTATAGATTTCCCTATTCTGGAATTCAAATAAATAGAATCATACAGTATGAGGTCTAAGGTAATTGGCTTAGCATAATAATTTCAGTATTCATTCATGTTGCAGCATGTATCTGTACTTCATTCTTTTTATGGACAAATAATATACCATTGTATGGATATACCACATTTTGTTCACACATTTGTCAGTCGGTAGACATTTAGGTTGTTTCCACTTTTTGGTGATTCTGAATAATGCCACTGTAAATATTTGTGTACAAATTTCTGTGTGGGCATATGTTTTCATTTTTCTTGGGTATATACCCAGGAGTAGAGTTGTTGCATAATATGACAATTAAATGTTTAATCATTTTGGGAAATGCTGGACTGTTTCCCAAAGTGGCTGCACTATTTTATATTCCTACCAGAAGTGTAGTAGGATTCCAATATTTTTTACATCTTTGCCAATATTTGTTGTTATCTGACTTCTTTTGTTCTAGCCATCCCAGTGGGTATGAATGGTATCTCATTGTGATTTTGATTTGCATTTTTCTGGTGACTAATGATGTTGAACATCTTTTCACATGCTTAGTGGCCATTTGTATTTCCTCTTTGGAGAAATATCTATTTAGATCTTTTGTCAGTTTTTAAATTGGGTTGTTACTTTATTTATTGATTTATAAGTGTTCTTTATATATTCTAGATATAGATCCCTAGGTAAGGATCAGATATGTGATTTGCAAATTTTCTTCCCATTCTATAGGGTTTTCTTTTCATTTTCTTTCTAGTATCCTTTGAAGCACAAGAGTTTTTAATTTTGAAATCCAATTTATTTATTTATTTGTTGTCTGCTCAAGCTTTTGGTGTCATATCTAAGTATCCTTTCCCCTATGTTTTTTTTTTTCCTAATGGTTTTATAGTGTTTGCTTTTACATTTAGGTCCTTTATCCATTTTGAATTAACTTCAGCTTCATTCTTTTGCATGTGGCCATCCAGATGTCCCAGTACCGTTTGCTAAACAGCCCTTCATTGTTCAGCAAAGTTGGTCTATTGTATAATAATATCCCCTTTTATTTTTCAAAATTGGTTATAAATTGTACACCTTTTTATGAATAAATCAGATTAAGCTATTTGCATACTATGAAACAATACTTTTGAATAGTTTATAGACTATAATCCCATTATTGTTATTTTTTAAAAGCTTCTATTTATTTGAGAGAGAGAATGAGAATGAGCAGGGGAGGAGCAGAGAGGTAGAGGGAGAAGCAGACTCCCTGCTGAGCAGAGAGCTGGAAGCAGGGCTGGATCCCAGGATCCTGAGATCATGACCTGAGCCAAAGGCAGACACTTAACTGATTGAGCCACCCAGGCATCCTACAATTTTCTTATTGCTATGATTTAAAATGTATGTGGCCCACATAGATTTCTAACTGTTGTGGTTAGAAAAATATGGATATCTTGGAATATGTTATATTTTGCATAATTTTCATTTCCATGCTATGTTAGTTTCTGTCTTACTTCTAGGTGACAGGAACAACGAAGACTATGATATCACCCTTGACTTTTAAAGGAGTCAGAATGTGTGGGGACACTGGAAACCAATGGTGACTGGATAGATATTATTAGTTAGTAGTAAGAGAAATGTGGTTTAAGAAGGAATGATTTAAGGGAAGCAGCAAGAACAATCAGATATTAGTGTGGATTGGATTGGAGTGGCATGTGGACTAGTATAGACATAAATTACTTGGAAAGTTTAAAAGCTGTAACTAAACTTTCTAGATCTGTGCTGTAAGTATTATGTGATGTTAAGAAGAATTTGATGCTTTGGGGCACCTGGCTGGCTCAACCAGAAAAGCATGTGACTCTTGCTTTTGGGATTGTGAGTTCAAGCCCCACATCGTGTGTAGAGATTACTTTAAAAAAATAAAATCTTAAAAGCAAATTTGCTGCTTAGAAGTAAAATGTCATTAACCTTTTCCATTATTCTCTTAGGAAATCCACTCTGTTCATTACTCTTCTGTTTTTGAGTAAAAGGTAAGAGAGTAAAAGGTAATTTAATAACTTCCCAAATTAGATAAAGTAACATTTTATAGACTATTGATTTTAGAGCAAAGAATTTGTTATAATATTTAACAAAAGGTCTTGTATATAAAAAGGGTCCGTCTCAGAGATATTTTAGGGGAAAGTGGTGGATTATTAAGCCATAGCAAACTTGGATAGCTTGCTTTTTCCTTAGTGGTCCTTATATCCTTATAATTCTTGGGCTCCTTTTCATTTCATAGGTTCTCCTTAGCCTCCACCCTGTGGCTTCAACTATCATCTACATGATGACTCTCATATCTTTATCTCTAGCTCTGTCTATCCATACATATTTTCAGCTGCCTAGTGCATATCTGTAACTGGGAGTCTAAAGGCAACCCAGATTTAATTGATCCCAAACTAACTTATTTGCACTCCTCTCTCTCAGCCTACACTTTTTCTGTATGTCTGTCTCATTTAATGATACCAGAGTCCATCTAGAGACCTAAATCTGAATTGCCAGAGTCTTGCCCACCCCACTTTCTCTTACCTTCCATCTCCATTGATTCAACAAGTCCTAGATTCTACTTTATCTTAAAAGTCTACTTTCCTGTCTCCAGCCCTGCTCCCATAGCCCAGCCCTCATGTCTCACTTGAACAACTACATTAGCTTTCTTTTTGATTCACATTTCTCCAGCCTTATTCACATTCCATCCTTCATTCAGTTGCCTAAGATTCTTCTTGTTTCAATTGAAATTACAAAAGTAATATAGGTACATCAGGGGCACAGATGAGAAAGCATTGTGTCAGAGTATGAATACTCGCTGGATACATATTTCTATTTTTTAAAAGATTTTATTTATTTATTTGACAGAGAAAAACACAGCTACAGAGGGAACACAAGTAAGGGGAGTGAGAGAGGGAAAAGCAGGCTACCCGCCAAGCAGGGAGCCCGATGCGGGACTCGATGCCGGAGTCAGTTCCAGGACTCTGGAATCATGACCTGATCCAAAGGCAGACACTTAACGAGTAAGCCACCCAAGCGCCCTGGATACATATTTCTAAATTGCATGAAACTTCCAGGGTCGCCACACTTTCACTAAGTGTTATTTTTGTTTTTTTTCCTAACAGGCACTTCTTTTTAATGTGAATTTGCAGTTAGTCTAAAATGCAAATTTTATCTTGCATTTTTATCTTTTATCCAAGATATCTATTATCTTGGATGTAAAATTATTTAATGCTTCCTGTTGAGTGTGAGGTAATATTCAATTGCTTTATGCCTGAGTACCAGATCCCATCCTCCATACCTAATCTGCACTCAAAGCAAACCAATTTCCAGATTATGAGATACAAGGAAATTTCTCATGCACCTATATATTTTATGTGTTCCTCTCTTTCTTTAGAATGGTTGATTTCCTTCCTTCCTTCTTTTTTCTGCCTGGGAAATTGTTTAACCTTCACTAATGTTCACATTTCATCTCTATTCTGTGAAGCTTTTCTCAAGCCCTTCAGGTATCTCTGGTACTTTCTTTTTTAAAGATTTTATTACTTATTTGACAGAGAGAAAAAGACAGTGAGAGAGGGAACACAAGCAGGGGGAGTGGGAGAAGCAGGCTTCCCGCTGAGCAGGGGGCCCAATGTGGGGCTCCATTCCAGGACCCTGGCATCATGACTTGAGCCAAAGGCGGATGCTTAACGAATGAGCCACCTAAGCACCCCCTCTCTGGTACTTTCACAGCACTTTGATACAACTCTTGGTCATTTATCTCACTGTTTTAAATGTACTTGATTTAGTCTTTCTCTGGACCAAATTACAAGAGGAAAGAGACTGGTTATTCATTTTTATTCATTGTGTCCACTACACAGACAAATGCTTATTGAATGATTTAGCTGTGCATTCATTAGTAAAGACAACTTATATCCCAACTTTAGATATACAAATTCAATTTTCTTTAAGTCATTGTGAATGAACTACACCTCAGTTTAAAAAAAAAAGTAGTAAAATCTCTATTTAGATGGTGATACTGATAAGACACTACCCTGTGATGGAACCTGGGATCCTGAGCAGAGTTGAGAGTCAGGCAGGGTTAACACAAGGTGGTGTAAAGGGAGAACTACAGACCCACACCAGCAATATGTGGTCTTGCTTGCTTGCCCTAACTACCCCAGCAGCTCTACAAGCATCCACAGTCACAGCTCTGGACTTGCTCAGGACCTTATTAATACCTGTCAGTCCAAGGCTCTGGAAATGCCTCCTGGTAGTTTCACTATTTCATGTTAATTAAAACTAAATCTAGAAAAAACCAGCACATTGTCTTCTGATACTTTTAGAAAACAATAATATCCTAAAAATACAGAGAATTAGAGATTCATTTATTCAGAGGTCATACTTTTATTATATTAAATATAGTGGTTATATCATAGTCAGAATAGTTTCAAACCAGTTTTCTGGGGAGCATTTCTTAAAGAGCCAGATTTCACAGCTATGATTTTTACAGCAATATTGTAGGTACAATTAAAGCCCACAAGATTTTTTTCTTTAATAAACGATTCTTTTTTTTTTTAAAGATTTTATTTATTTATTTGACAGAGAGAGATCACAGGCAGGCAGAGAGAGAGGAGGAAGCAAGCTCCCTGCTGAGCAGAGAGCCCGATGCTGGCCTCGATCCCAGGACTCTGAGATCATGACCTGAGCTGAAGGCAGAGGCTTTCACCCAGTGAACCACTCAGGCGCCCAAACCCACCAAATTTAA
>PITA01008048.1:0-87267 GCA_004023965.1 Spilogale gracilis | reverse complement strand
GAGGTCAACCCTGTTGTAGCTTTCCTTCTTTGCTGGCTTCTCTTTGCCATCCACATCCTCATCTCATGTCCTCAGGGCCTTGATGACATATGTCCGGCAGTTCACCTGGCCTTTTCCAGCTTGGAGTTCTAACCTCCTGACGTCTTCTTGTATTAAGGCTCTGTCCTCCCTGATGTTTGCTACATCTCCCAATTTAGTATCATCTGCAAATTTAATTAACACACCGTTGCCTCCCTGTTCCAGGCCATTAATGAAGATGTTATGCAGTACCCAGCAAACAATATTTTCAAGGTCATGAGGAGAGGAGAGCTGAAATGCTAATACTTTTGCCCAACATGGGGGAAAGAGGCAATCAAGGGCCCACATGTGGTTTGAGTCTTTTCCTCTGAGTTTTGTGAACTTCCTTTCCCAGACGTGGGTCAGGTTTTTTGCCTCCCCTCCGCTTCAGCCGCTGCACATCGGAGGCAGTCCTCATTCAGAGAAGGAAGAACATCAGACTATGCCTTCCTTTTATTTTTGTCCAGTTTTTAGCAGGAGAAATAGTCACTAATTGAGCATTTGTAGGGAGAGACGGTGTACATGGTAAAGACAAAGTAGTCGTTATTAGGCTTGTTATCCACCCATCTCTCCATTTCTGAAGCCCTATGCTTGACAGCAGAAATACACCTTGAGGACAGAGAGGAGAGAGAAGACATTCTCCTGGGGAGATGTTCCCTAAGTGACTGGCCCTCGTGATCCGCAGCCCAAAGGGGCACAAAAGAGGGCCCCTTCCTCCTTACAGCTCGTGACCCTAGAACAGAGGCCATAGCAGAGCCCCCCCATGAGTCCATGTTCTCCTCTGCGTTACAAAGATATCTCCCTGGGAACCCCAATTTGCCCTTCATCCAAACCAAACCGCAGATATCATATCTAACACTGAAAACTGCTTGGATCAGAAGTACTGAATCACAGGAGAGCTCCAGGACAATGCTACTCACACCCAGAAAAATCGATCCCGGATTATTTACTGTTTCCAGCACCTCCCTTCTCCCCATCTCTCATCACAGACCTGTCTTGGGTTCCCAGGTTCCTCTCATTTCTCAGACAGAGTGTCTCTGGACCAGAGCCCGGCCTGACCCAGCCTAGGCAGAACACTGGTCTCAGAGGCCCGGTGTAGAGGGGTGATGGGAAGAGCCCCGTGTGTGGGGGACACCCTGGCGCACCGCCTGCAGTCCTCCCCAGGGCCAGGTCTGGCCTCTCCAAACCCGAGGACACAGCAACCTGGGTTTGTCACAGTTGGTCCGTTCAGACTGGGTTGTGCTCAGACCCCTTGCTGAGGGCTGGTTTAGGAGAAAGTGGCAGGTGTGTAGAATTTCTACAGGGCACGATTAAGGGCCTTCTCTAGCTGTAAACATCAAGTGGCAAAAACCACAATGGGCTCTGAAGCCAGGCTTTGAATCCTGCTGGGACCTTGGGCCCAATGTTTTGCCACCTGTAAAATGGAATAATAACCACACCAGCCTCGGAGTGTTTTGCGATTTTAGAAAGCTGATATGTAGGATGTTTGGGTGTTACTTTTTACGTATCAAGCACCTTTCACACTCCAGACACTGTCGAAGCCAAGGGTAAGCAAACTTTTTCTAGAAGGTCCAAATAATAAATATCTTCAGCTTTGCAGGTCTTAACATCTCTGTCAACTAGTCAACTCTCTTGTTGTAACCCCAGACCAGCCACAGACAACAAAGAAATGAATGAGAGTGGCCGTGGTCCAAGAAAACCTTATTTATGGGCACAGGAATTGGGATTTTATATAACTTCACATGTCACCAATATTCTTCTTCAGATTTTTTGAATTACTAAAAGGATGTAAAAATTATTCTTAGCTCACAAGCTGCATTTGGCCCACAGGTCACAGCCAGCACCTGGTCTATGTGTTAAAGATGCAGCCTGTGCCCCCCCCCCCCCAGTAGGAATCCACAGTGCGGATGGAGCCCCCCATAGCCTGGAAGACTGGGGGGGGGGCTCTGTCACTGCCCTCATGCTAACTTACCCCCATCAAGGTCTGTGACCACATCTCTAAAAGCCACTCTTGCAACCTGGGGTGGGGTGAACTGTGGTATTTCAGTTTAAGTCCCAGCATTTTAAGCTCTGATTCCTGCGAGCGAAATCTCAGAGATGGCAGAGACCCAGGGCATGGGCTGAACAACGGTTCGGCCAGCGAAGCCTCAAGCAGAGGGATTTCTGACCTGGCGTGGGAGTGGATTGCACAGACCCCGATGGCAGGAAGCCTTGCTGAGCAGGGGATTTAGAGGTTATGTGGATCGGGTCTGAAGCTGAGCAAACATTTTTTTCTTTCTGAGGGGAAAAGCCACAGCATACTGAAGGTCTGACAGGGGTGGGGTTCCTGGACCAGAAGCAATCCCCATTTGGGTGTCTACGGCAGCCTCTCTGGAAAGTGCTGCTGGCCAGCAAGGTTCACCTAGGGAAATGGCCATCGTGAGCCCAGACCCTCTGGACTGCACACTCTGTTTTTTAAGATTTTGCAGGGGGAGCGGCAGACAGAGGAAGAAGCAGGTTTCCCGCTGAGCAGGAAGCTCGATGCGAAACTCAATCCCTGGACCCTGGGATCATGACCTGAGCCAAAGGCAGACGCTTAACCAACTGAGCCATCCAGGTGTCCCTGGCAACTTGAGTTCTAAGTGGACCAGAGAGTGTCATCTGGGTGGGGGTTGACCTCCACCAAATTCTGACTGTCACCGGAGGCAGAGGCCTTCCAGGAAGGCCCCAGGAGTCCACACGTGGCAGGCCCTGCCTGCTGTTTCCACGAGCTTCAAGAATCCAGGCTCCCCACCCAAAGCCCCCGAGGTGTGGCCAAAGGTTAATGGGCTCCCAAGGGAGGGCCAGAGGGCCCAGGAGACCAGCCAGACACCGGATATAAAGACCAGTCCAATCAGCCAGACACCACAGGACACGCAGAGACAGATCCTGCCAGTCCCACTCAGACCGTGCTGCTGTGAGTAGTGATGGGGTTGTGGGGGGTGTTCAGCATGAGCCAGGGCGGGCCAGTGGTGCAGGCAGAGCCAGCCTGGTCCAGAGATCTCCTCTGTGCCCCCGCTGCCACCTTCCAATGCTTTGCTAGGCTTCGACTGCAAGCACTGAGCCGATTTGCAGAGTAGCTGGTTTTAAAGCCACATATTGTGTGCAGAAAAGCAGGACTGCCCCGAAGCAGGGATGCTGGAGGGAGGAGCGGGTGGGTACAATTGCTGGCAAAAGAGAGGCTGGTCTGGGGTGTGTGGAGCCATTGGCTGCAGGCCAGGAACCCAAGCAGAGCTCAGCATGGACACGGGACCCCAAACAGCACGGAGGCTTTGCTCTGGAAAGTTAGCAGTAAAGCTGGTCCCTAGGGGGAGTGCATGCAGAGTCCAGACTTGGGGCCAGAGCTACTGTGGGAGGGCAGGGAGGAGACAAGCACCCCCTCATCCAGAGTTGGTCGCTTGAAGGCTAGAGCCCCATCCCTGGGGGTGGAAAGGGAAGTCAGTATCTCATCATACAGGGAAAAGCTCTCCCGCTCCGAGCTTCCACGAACACAAATGAATGTAGGTGACATGCCAACTGCCAGTTGGATCAAGAAAATGAGCAGCAATTGGATTTTGCCTTTTTTTATTTAAAGTTTTTATTGATTCTCATGGAGGGAATTAAATGTAAACACCAGAATGGAAAGGGCTCTGTAATATCTCCGTGAAGGTGGGACGCCATCAATGTGACGCATCATCTCCACTGGGAGGGAAGTCGGGGCCACACACACCCCATAGGGAAAGGATAGGAGCAGAGAGGGAGAAGAGTGATGGAGCCCTCCATCCCCACCCATCCTCTGTTCTGCTCCAGATTCCCCCGGGGGCCCGGACCGGGTCTTGGCTTCTCCAGAGGTGGTCTTCAGTGGGTGGGCGGTCTTCTGACCCTACTAGGAATTTGCATGTAGCTGGCATGGGAGGCTCTGGCTGCCTGAGCTCTCACATTCTTTTTCATGGAGTGTTAACCAGATGGAGAGAGAAGTAGGACGGGGACAGGAGGATTGAAAGAAGGCAGAGGGACCGCCCTGCTTAGTAGAGGTGGCTTCAGATGACTGAGGAGAAGGGTCTTGGAGAAGAGGCAGGATGCAATCCCACTGTCTTACATTCTGTCCAGAGGGGTAAGTGGGGTTGGACCTGCAGGAAGCTTGGAAGCCAGTCCAGAGCGGGACCCTCTCCTGCCAACAGAATCCAGGCTGCCCAAGGGCTGTGGCAGCCCCGAGCTGATTCCCCGAAGCTCTTTATCTGCACCCTTAGAAACACCCCCACTCCGCCTGCCACAGAGGCTGCCCCTGGCCTCCCCTCCTTGCTCTGGGGCCTGTCCCCTGCACTCAGCAGCCCACTCAACACAGAGATGTTGGGGCCCAGATAGCATTCAGGAGGCTGCCCCCTGCCATGCTCTGCTCCACCTTCTGTGGGCGGAGGCAGGGTGGAGTGGGGCGCAGGGCCAAGCAGCAAGACTCAGAAGGTCAGCCTTCCAACCCCACCACCTCTGAGGGCATCTCTTCACCTGTCTAGGTCTCCTCCCGTCCCCAGATTGCACCTGCTCCCAGGTGAGTGTGCGGGTTGTGTGGTAGAGGGCGTGGAAGGGGTCATGGTGCACCAGGGTGAGGGGTCACCTGAGGCGGGCACCCAGCAGGCAGCACCCTCCCCCGCCCCACCACAGGACCATCCAGACCTGGCCCGAAGTCTGCCTAACTGACCCCGTTTCTCCAGCCTTTGCTCTCCTGGGGTCAGCACACCTGCCTGTTTCCTAGCAGGTATCTGCGGCCCACCCTCTGGCCCACCAACCCAGACATACCCCGCGCATCCCTGCAGGCACCAACACTGAGCTGTAGGGGGAGGGCGTTGTTTGTAGACCACCAAGAGACAGCTGGCTGGAGCTGGGGAGAGTCTCCTTCTAGAGCCCATGCTGGCCCCTAGAGGGCTGGAGACCCCACTTCCGTCTCCCAGATGGCTGTTCCCTGCTGAAATTTTCCATTTGGCTCGGCCTCCATCTGGGCAGAGGGTTCCAGTCCCTTTCTCTCCAGACCCAGGGTCTTCACCTGGTGCTCTCAGGAAGAGCGGGGGTCATCTGGGCCTGGATCCCTCCCTTTTGTCATCCTCACCAGCTCAGGGAGCTGGGAGGGCTCAATGGAGGCACAACTCTGATAATCTAGTATTTCTTCTGAAACATGGGGTCTTTCCCACTTTATGAGCCCCACTGGCCCCGGAGAACCTCAGCTATAGCACAGCGGGGGGTGACACGGGTGACACGTGGAATGCTTCTCCCGCAGTGTGCTGTTCTCACGTGCCTGCTCCCCTCCCCTGGCTCTGAGACAGAGGAAGGGCTCTGAGCCCTCCAGTAAAGCCCCACTCTCGGCCCATATCAGAAGAGGCTAAGTGGCTTGCTCATGATCACGGCCATAGGCAAGGTGTGAACCCTAAACCCAATGACCAGACTTCTTGTCGCTGTCCAGCTCCAGGATGGTGTCCCAAAAGGCTGTGGCTGCTCTGCTGGTGCTGCACGTGGCTGTCATGCTGGTCTCCCAAACAGAAGCCTTCGTTCCCATCTTCACCCACAGTGAGCTCCAGAAGATTCGGGTAGGAAGCACCCCCTTCCAGGCTGCCTGCCTCTCCCATGTGGCCCAAGTGACTCAGAGCCCTACTCAGCACTCACGTGGTCTTAGTCTTTCTAAGGCACAAGTGTCTCTCTGGTAAAACCACATTTAATCAGCTATGCCAGCCCCACTGAGGACTGCATGAAGGACCCGGACCCGAGCTAAGCCCCAAGTCCAGCTGTCTCCCCACTACCTTGACTCCTCCCTAGCACCACTCACAGGGAACCGTGGTTCCCACACACGACACCTTTTCCCACCTCTGTCTATCCTTTAGAGGAGATTTTCTTTTTTTTTTTTTTTTTTTTTTTTTTAAATATTTTATTTATTTGACAGAGAGAAACACAGCGAGAGAGGGAACACAAGCAGGGGGAGTGATAGAGGGAGAAGCAGGCTTCCCGCTGAGCAGGGAGCCCGATGTGGGGCTCGATCCCGGGTCTCCGGGATCATGACCTGAGCTGAAGGCAGTCGCTTAACCAACTGAGCCACCCAGGCGCCCCTAGAGGAGATTTTCAATTAAGGAGCCAATAAATATTTGCTGAGCATCTCTGTTCAGACGGCCACCCTGGGTGAGAGGCCAGGCATACAAGGAGATCTAAGAACCTCCCATCTTCAAGGAGCAGGCTCGGGAGCCCAGATACAAACACATGAAAAATTCACTAACAATAGAAAACAAGAGAAATGTCACGAGGCAGGACATGATTAATTGCCCAGCGAGTGATGCCAGTGGTAAGTGCGAAGTTTGCAGGAGGGAGATGTCTCGGTGGGCTGGCACCTGTCAGCAGCCTACAGGGAAGAGGTGAGAGCGGAGCTGAGGGTCTTCAGAGAGAAGGAGGGAGACTCGGTGGGAGCAAACGTGCAGAGTGGGAAAGGAGATACTGCTCCCTGGAGCACCAGCCAGAGCCATCGCCTCTTGAGAACCCAGGAGAAAACCAGACAGGCTTAACAGAACTTGGGCGGCGGGGCCCCCGAAAAGTGGACGGGCAGACCTGGCTCCCTGTGCCTTTTACTTTAGATGTCAAGGGGTTCTGAGTATCTTGTGCAGATAGTTGTTTCTCTCTAACCTGAGGAGGTAAAGAAATGAGACTTCCGTGTCCCACCTGATGAGACCAAGTCTCCATTTGGGACAAATACATGAATCCATTCTCAGGGAGGTCGCATGGCCTCTGGACCCACATGCTCTGTCTGGAGTAGGCTGCCTCAGACCCAGTGACCAGTGTCATCTGCCAAGGCAAGGCTGGCCCCAGCCCCCCCCCCCTTCCAGGGGGTAGCCGTGGAAATGCGGAGGAGATGCCGCAGTCTCCCTAAACACATTTCCTCCACCACCGGCTTCCTCCCCAGAAGAGACAGCCCATTGTTCTAGAATCACCATGTCTCAGGCAAGGCCCTGAGCTGAATCCCAAGGGTGCCATTAGGGAAACCAAAGGAATGAGGATCCTCTGATCTCAGTGCCCTGGGACCCAGCAAGCAGGACGCCAAGTAAGATTTGGGGCAGAAACAGTCAAACTCCGTAGAACATAAACTAGCAAAATGGCAACCAAAGGACACTTTGAATTAATCTGCTCTGTGGTTTTGCTCCTCATAATTGCTGGGCACCAGGATTTTTATGAAGAAGCTGCAATCTCCTTCCTCCATAATTCATTTCCCTGTCTTCCCTCTTATAAATCACCTCCCAGGGACTCCAGTTTCTGGGCCACCCCATGGTGCCCTCGCAGGCTAGGCTGCCTTGCCACCTTTTTTTATAGGCTCTCTGCTAAGAAAAACACATTTCACGCTTAATATGCAAGAAGGGCAGCCATTATTTTCAGCATTTTAACTTAATTAACAGTAACAACCTGGGTGCGGTGTTCGAGTGAGAAAGGAATGGATTCTTCTTCAATTTGACCTGTTGGTGGACAACTCCAAGAGGCTTTAGCAATGATCGCGTTCCTGGGACTCGTGGAGGCACCTGGGGAGAAGGAATACTTTTGGCCTGGGGGCAGGCCAGTTAGCTCCCTGGACAGAGACAGGCAAGCTCCATCTGGGCAGTGCGGAGGCCCCGGGGTTTGTGCAATTTTGTGTTCTTCCCTTAGGAAAAGGAGCGCAACAGAGGGCAAAAGAAGTCCCTGGTTTTACAGAAGAGGTCTGGGGAAGTGGGGCCTCTGGACCCTGTGGAGCCCACAGAGGAGGAAGAAAACCAAGTTATCAAGGTGAGCAGACAGGGCGACAATACAGAGAAACCTAGTCGGGGTGGGGGGCAGGGAATGGCTCCCCCACCTAGCCACTGATTGTGCTAGGGTCCAGCAGCGAACCAAACATTCAGGCAATAAGCTCCATCCTAGGAGAAAGGGAGACAGACACCAACCGTGAGACAGAGAATGATGGGGTGGGGCTTAGGGTCACTGCTTTGGCTGGAGGAGGGGGTCAGGGAAGGCCTCTCAGAGGAGGTAACATTTATTTGGTTTGAAACCAGAATGATGAGAAGGAGCCTCTCATGCAAAGAGCTAGAGCAAGAACATTCCAGAAGGAAAAGTAAGCGCAAAGGCCCTCCTCAGGAAGCACATGGTAGGTGTGAGGCCCTCCAGGCCAGGGCACACCAGGAGAAGACAAGAGGTTGGCAGGGACTGGTGGTCCAGGCAAGAGGTCTAGAAGGAAACTGGGGGTTTAAAGCAGGGAAATGACCTGATCTGACTTAGGAAGGTCTGGGGCAGCACGAGTGGACGCAGGAGACCATCAGGAGGCAGTTGCAGTCCTCAGGGCAGGTGACGAGGGTACTGGTTCCTTCCCTTCCCCCTTTCCCCCCCGCAAGAAACCCGGGAGATAACTACAGTGTCAACACCGCCGGGTCAGCCCTGAGTTGGGATGCACAGACTGTCGTGGCCGGAGCCAGCCTTGAGCTGGTCCAGTGCAGCTCTTTAATTTCACAGACTCATTTATCCAGGCAGTGAGTACTTACTGAGCCCTAAGTGCAAAGCATGGTTCTGGGCCCGGGGGATAGAGTGGTGAGCAAAACAGTTAAATCCTCTGAGCTCCTATTGCTCACACTCCAGTGGGGGGCCAGAAATGAGATACCAGAAGGCAACGGACTGCAAACAGGATAAATAAACTTCCTAGTGTGGCCAGCAGTGACAGGTGCTATGGAGGAAAATAAAGCAGAGAGGGGAGATGGATGAGTTACAATTTAAATAGGGTGGTTAGAGCAGGCTTCATGAGTGCATGGTATTAGCATAGAGACCTGGTGACAGTGAGATATTGAATCGCAAAGATGTCTGAGGGAAGAGCATTCTAAGCAGCAAGAATAATCAGTGCAAAGGCCCTGAGGCAGGAGGAGACCTAGTGCATTCTGGAAACAGTGAGGACGCTGGCATGGCCAGGACAGAGGGAGTCAGAGAAAATGGGAGGTGAGGCCAGACTCTACAGGCTATTTTTGGACTTTGCTTTCAGTCTGCTGATAGGGGAGCCACTGGGGGCTTTGGAGCAGAGGAGGGACAAGATCAGATTTACGTTTTAAAAGAGTCTCCCCAGAGGTACCTGGGTGGCTCAGACCCTTAAGCATCTGACTCTTGATCTCAGCTCAGGTCTTGAGCTCAATGTAGTGAGTTCAAGCCCCGTGTTGAGGCCAGAGGAGCTAGAAGGATGGGTTCACCACTCGTGGAGATGGTAAAGCCTACGGTTGGCTGTAAGATGGCAGGAGGAAGGTCAGGAGGTCAGACAGGACCTGTGAACTGTAAGATGCCCGGTGGGCGTCCAGGTGGAAGTGTTGCCCAGGCAGGCAGATATAGATGACTGGACTTCGGGAGACCTTAGGGCTGGAGACATCCATGGGGGAGGCATCAGCAATTAGCTGGAATTTGAAGCCAGGACCAGGTGAGATCCTGGAGGAGGTAGGTGTGGATGCAGAAGGAAGGTCCCGGGACCCAACAGGGGCTACCTCCCTGTAAAGGGGCCTGGGAGGGGAGGAGACTGATATGTAGAGAGAGTGAGGGCCTTGCCAGGTGACACAGTCATCAGAGCACCCCTGGGCTGGACTCCAGGCCTCCCACCTCCCGCCTGATTCCACCCAGGGGCCCTTCCACCTGCCTCAGGTTGCCACAGCATGCTGTCCATGAACAGGGAGGTCAGTCATGGCCCAGAGAGGGATCTCAGTGCAGTCACCATACTGGGTGGTGGGGTTAGGGGAGTGTGCCTTCCCTTCCTGCAGCTCCTTGGGTTCTCTGGGAGTGACTGGTTCAAGTGGCAAAGGGGAGCTCACTGGAACTGCTCACTCCCTGTACCCGGGGCAGCTTAAGGCATGTGCTACAGCCTATGGAATATCTCAAAGAGGCCGTTCCATCTCCCTAGAACAGGATATATGGCTCAGGAGGTCCTTTCTTCATCATTCCATCCAGCCTCCTCATTTTAAGGTGAGGACTCTGATGCATAGAGAAAGACATAACACAGCAAGGGGATGGCGTGGGCAGGGCTGGAGACCCTCCGCGTGGCTCTTCAGGCAGCCCCAGCCCGTTTCCCACTGCCCAGGAGCCCCTGGACTCCTCCATCGCAGCTCTCCAGACAGGCAGGGAATCTCGCCTGGGGTGTGAACCCAGACCACTGAACCAAGAAGCTCTGGGAGTGACAGCAAGATCAGTCAGCCCCCTACCCTGCACCCCCCGGCTCGGCCATCACAACCTCTCTTGGTGGCGAGCCTCAGGACAGCACCTCTGGGGTCTTGCCTGTGTCCCCATGGTGCCAGAGACAGTCTCGCCTGGTGGCACAGACCCTGGAATCCGGCCCCCTGGGTGTCACATCTTCTCCCTGTGTTACTTAGTACCCGTGCGGCTTTGAGCAGGTTACCCTACCTCTTTTCTCCCAGGTTCCTCATCTGCGAAATGGGCTCACTGCTAGTCTCTACCCCGTAGGGTTGTTGAGAGGCTTCATACACACAAAGTGTTTGGAATGACGCCGGTGCTCTAAGGCTCCAGAGGCTAGCTCTCCTTAGAAGGGGGAGAGGGTTTCCTCCCACAAGAAAAGCCAGGGGGGGTTTCTGCCAACCCTTCCGCTCCTGTCCCAGCTTCCCTCTCAGGGGAGGTCGGCTGGTCCTCCTCCCAGCAAATCTTGGGTGACTTCCAGGATTCAGCCCCCTGGCTTGAGTGCAAGGGAAGCTGCCAGAACTCCCTGGCTGGCCCTGGAAGGCCAGAGGCTCCTGGAGGATGGATTGGGAAGAATGGGGCCGCCACAGAGTTGGCTGGCTCTTGGCGGTCCCTCCTACCACCTGTGAGGCACCGGGGGTTAATGGCGCTCTCTGTGTCTCTTCCTTCTTGTTAACTCTGCCTTATTTCACAGCTGACTGCTCCTGTGGAAATTGGAATGAAGATGAACTCCAGGCAGCTGGAAAAGTACTGGGCCGCCCTGGAGGGGCTGCTGGGTGAGGCGCTGCTGTCCACCCAGAACGGTAAGGGAAGGGGGGCGCCTCTGCGGCTGGGGCCTGGCCTTATCCCCCTGCCTTAACAGTCCGGGAGCACATCTGAGTGTGATTTGCAGCCAGCAATTTGTTTTGCTGCTTTGCACTTGAGAATGGGAAGCTGCCTTCTCCAGAAAGGGGAACCTCAGCACAGAGCAAGGCAGGCTCTGAGAGCTACTGGGGACCACAGAGGCCCAGTCCCCTAGCCAGGGACATCTCAAGGCTCTACCCCATGGCTTGGGCCCCTTTCCCAAACTCCTCCTGGCAAGGCGGACCACAACCACACCCCCACCCCTCCTTCTGCTCCAGATGCATTCATTCCCTCCCCCAAAACACTACCAAGGCTGGTCGGTCTTCTAAAGTCTGCATTTTTTTAAAATCTGTTCTACAAATCAAAGTGCTGAGCTCCACTTGGCCTTGGCCGGTTCAAGGTCTGCCCAAGTGACTTGTGCGAAGCTAGGACTTGTCTGACACACAGCTACTAATGACTTCTCATCTTCCCCTGGAGGAGAGGAGAGAGGCGGGGAGGAAGCGTTGGAGGGGGAAGAACCCAGGCTACAGAGAGAGCTAGAGGCTGAGCTTCCAGATGCCTGGCCAGTCCTCTCCCTGGGGTGCCCCCTCCTTCCTACTTCTGCAGGCAGGTTTAGAGGTCAGTTTCATAAGTGGACCTGTGGATGTTCCTGAGCTGCAAGCCCCCCCTGCTTTTCCCCAGCAGACGAGTGACAGCCTGTGCTGGGGAGAGGGTGGATGAAAACCAGGAGCCGCCCCCAACCCAAGGGAGGCCCAGAAATCTGAATGCCCAACAGCAGGCTCCGAAGGAAAATACTCTCTCCCAGGCAAGCCCCCGTCCAGCAAATAAAGTGGGAAACATATGGAAACGACTCTTTTATTTAATATTTTAATTTTTAAAGGTCAAACTCAGGTCATTCCATAAAGGGGGGGAAATAAAGCTCGGGGATTTGGACATAAATGGCGGTACATACAGGAGCAAAACGTGTGCCTTTGATAAATTCTACATTCAAATACAAAGTCAGAGCTATGGAACTGGAAGATCTGTGCCGCTGAGGAAAGATGGCATTTTCTGCCCACACACCAGTCAGCAGCAGAGCGAGGACTGGAATTCGGGTCTCCTGAACCCCAGTCTACTTTGTTTATGGGCAAGCTCAAAGTCTAATGGGCCGGAGAGTTGTGAGACTTCTCCACTCAACCCCTTGCTGCGTAACTTCCAGCTAGCCCTTTAACCTCAATGAGCCTTTGCAAATGCAAGGTGGTAACATGTGCCTTGAGACTGGCGGACAGGCACCAGCAAATCACTATTATTATTATCATCTTGTGTCTACACGCTCCAGCATCCGCAGCAAAATTCTATAGCCAACCCACCTATTTCTGCCTTCTAAACAAAACTGGATGGGAAATTTCATTCTAACTTAATTTTGCATTAATGAATGTTCATTTATTTATAAACCAGGGCCTTATAGCAACCACAGCTCCATCCATAGGTTACCAGCAATTAGACACGCTGCCCCTTCAGCATTTCCGCCCACCCCAGTCATTGGGGAGAGGTTAGCCACAGTTCATAGTTAGCAGAACCAGAGGACCCCAACACTTAGAACGGAAGCCCCTTTGGGGTGCTCTGAGTGCTTCTGAGGGACACCCAAACCTTCCAGGGTACCCAAACCCTTCCCGCTGCAGTCACACAATTTCCCATGCAGGTACTGCTCTGCCCAAGTGCAGCTGCAGGCTCCTGGGAAATGCTGCTAAGACACCCTATAAGAAATGGGGAGAGAGCTGCACAGGGCAGGGGAGGAAAAGGAGGAAGAAAGGCAAGGAAATCTACAAAGCACGCAGTTGGGAAGAACTGGATTCAAGACCCCTCCTCGCTCTTCAGAGCTCCACTGTGCCATTCACACCATTCCCTGGAACCCACTCCAAAAAGCAGACAAAGTGCTCATTGTCCCTTTTCAAGGCAGAAAACAGCTTTTGTATCTCTTCCTCCCTCCCTGCTCAGATCCGCTTAGGTAAGACTACCTTCCCCCCATCACCAAAGGGGAGTGCTCACCTCGGTGCCACCCCAGCCTCCAAGCCCCCATCCCCACATCACCATGCCCACCACCCTGCAGGGGGAGTTTTTCTTAAGATCCTGGGGTTGGAGAACGGTGCTGAAATAGGTGCCAAGACGGAAACGAGACCCCTAGGTGACTGTGCCCCAAGCAGTCTGCATTTCTGAAAATGGGAATTGGTTCCGCAGCCACAGCACCTAGGTGGCAGAGCGAACAGCCCTGTTCAAAGCTCAGAGCTGCAGCCTGGTTGTCCCTGACCCTCATCCAGTGGCCTCTGATGTGCTGCTCAGTAATGAGCTGCAACGGGGACCCAGCCGCCACCTCCATCTGTATGCACAATGGCCCAGCCGCCTGGTTAGATGTGTCGGCTCCTTTCTTCTCTCCTTTTCCTCCTCCTGCTGCTGTTCAATTTCTCACAATCGGCTCAAATAATTCTTTTTCTCCAACGAGTTTCTCCAGTTTCCAGGACAGCAGACTCGATTGCTTACAGGACAAGGAGAGCCCTAGAAGAAATTAAAACGGGTGGGGGGAAGGTTGGGGAGGACAGTGTGAGCTGAGCCAAGACAAAAATGACCATATTTTCACAAAAGAGAAGGAAAGAGAGATCCACTCTTGGTTAAAGCTATCCACAGCCAGGAGCAGGACCCAGCCAGGATGGAAGAGGGGAAAGTGCCCAGAGGAACCTGTCCGGAGAGGACAGTATCTTCTGCACATCTTAGTGAGGTTTATCCAGCGAATTCTGCAAGATTCTCTCCAGAGAACTGGCAATTACAGAGAGTTACGGATTACCTCTCTTCGTTTGGAATGTACTTTACACTTAACAGGACCACGAGTAATTACAGGGCAACCTGAGCCTCGCTTCACAAGACGGAGATGATGAGGTATTTTCTCGGTAACCACATTGGTATGATTTTATAATTACCGAGCTATGTGGATTTGCCATGAAATTGAATAGTTAAAAGCAAAGAGTAATTGCCTGATATCTGTACTCTGTAATTTAGTATAATCTAATCATGGACAAAGCCCAAAAGAAAATGTTCTGAAAGTGTTACACTTTTCTTCATACACAATTTGTTATTGACATCAAGGAACATATTCCATATGCTACTAAAGGGACTCTTACCCACAGATATCAAAGTGTGGCCGAAAGAACGAGTTTTGTTATATTTTCAGCCGAATTTGAAAAGCAGCCAAACTAACTGCCCATTATACCTGTTCTGGCATTTCTCTGTGCCTCTATTTGCCCCTCACTGACCTGGAGGGATGAAAAGTAGCTCTCCTCTTTTCCTGGGAGCACTGAGATAAGGTAGCCAGAAGCTGGGCCATACTGAGACCACTCCAGCCAAGACCTGAGCCCAGAGGGCACCCACTTCGTCCCCCACTTTTCAATCACACTCTCCCAGCACCCAGCATCCCACATCGTGACACCAGTCACGATGTAGTTCCAAGGAAGCCCAGAGAGACGCACAAGGCTGGCAAGGGGCTGGATCAAGGATAAGGACATGGTCCCCCAGAGTCTCTAAGGACCTGATAAATGTGTGCAGGGCATTTTGCAGGAGGAGAAGGCGAATGGAACCCACTAAAAGATTTATGGCTGTTTTATTATAAGGCTCTGCAGAGACAGAGTTCAGCAGGACGGAAGGCAGCATGGCGGACCTCTGGGAATCCAGAGCCTTCTAGAGGCCCCTCACCTCTGCTGAATGTGTGGATGTGGTTACTAAGTATATTTGGACACTGGAGCCTGTTTTTCCTCTTCTGCCTTTAATAAATCAGGAAGACCGCCCGCAGCCTGAGCTGCTCACCTTAAAAAAAAAAAAAGAAAAGAAAAAAACACAAGAAAGTGAGGAGAAAGGGGGGCATGCTGGGCAGAGGCAAACTCTGAGAAGGCCCACAAGAGCCTCTGGGCAGCTCCAGACACGAGGCAGTAGCGGCAGAGCAGCACCAGGGCTGAGCCCGCAGCGGGGAGGACCCGAGGGGCAGTGAGGAAAGTGGGGGGGTGCTCATGCAGAGAAATGGGAGCAGCAACAAGCAGGTGAAGGCGTCTTGGGGACTATGTGGATGGAGGGCCTCGGAGAGGTTATCAATCTGCCGAAGGGGCAGGACTGGAACACACTGGAACTGGGCCTTTCCTGAGGAAAATGGAAAGGCCCCAGACCTGAGAGGGACGATTTCCTTGTGAGAGTTTTTCTGATTGACTTAATCCAATGGTGAGGCTTCTCCCCCTGGGGGAGCACTGATTGGCAAATACAATGCGGGGGTGAGGAGGGGGTGGCGCATGAGCCCAAAGCCCCATTGGACACAGCAAGACATCCAGCAAGTACTAGAAGCCCCATGGAGGCAGAGGGTGGACCGCACGGGGGCAGAAAGCCACCACTGCCAACATGACGGGTTGGAGGCTAGAGGGAGGAAAACGGGCTTGAGGGGTGGGGTCACTAGGCCCTAGGTAGGTGTAGCAGCAGCCGCAGCCCCAAACACAAGGCAGGCTGACAAAGCCCACCCTGGGGACCACTGCTGGGGGCGGCCCCGGTTCAGGACATATTTTTAAATCGCCCTGGGATCCATTGTGATGAAACAGACCGTAACTCTGCGAAATGCCAGAACGTTCACTTTGTTTAAGCATCAGATTCAAGCCCTCTTAGAATACACGGGACCGGTATTGATGCCGAAAGGCTCATTCCTTATATATTGAACTGCACAGCTGCAAGGGGCTGCACAAATGTTACCAACTCATTTGTCATGCAAACAGTGCTTCAGAAAGAAATAAAATACTATTATGTGGTATGTGTGTTAGGCAATCACTATATCAAATTCATTGCATTCCGTGCAAACACAGGCAGAGAAAAGGAAAACAACACTTGGTGAGAAAAATTGCACCACATGGGAACAGCTAAGTTGGGGGACATGGGGAGACTAACAATGGCAGCTCAACTGAGCAGAGGCTGTAATTTTCCCAGCAACCGTGGCCAGTGTAGGAGTAACCCCCGCTGCAGAGCAAGCGGCAGAGATGCAAACCTGGCCGAGGGGTCTTGCCCATGACCGAGGGAAGGAATAGGGGCACACAAGGTGGGGGCTGGGCAATGGGCAGGGAAGGGGAGAACTTCATCAGAAGAGCAGCGGTGGCATGGTACCTGAGAGGCCAAGGGCGGCCAGAAATGTTGGGGACAGGGAGCTGAAGAAGGATGTGGAAGGCTGACAAAGAGGGGAGGGAGGTGAATAGGAGACTGTGAGCCATAGCTCTGTTTCCTTTTGCCACCACTCCCCATGTTTCCCTTAGGGGCTTCTCATCCCTGTGGGAGGTTCTACACCCCCCCCCCCACTGCCCCTGCGAAGACAGGGGTTAAGTATAAACACTTAGGAGGGCGTACCAGACACTGTTTTAAAACCCTCCTACAAACGACGTGTTCTAATCCTCACAGCAACCTTACCAACTTTACTGGCCAGTGGGCTATAAATGTTAATTGCATACGATCATATATCTGAGAGTGACTCAGTTGGGATTTGGAAATCCCCAGCCTTAATCCACAAGTGACACAGGACTGTGTCTGGGTCTTCCCCAACCCATCTCTCGTGAAAAATCCCACTACCTACACGTACAGGCTCCTCCCAGAAGCCTGTACTGCCCACTCAAGCCCAAGGGCATTTGGGCTCTTCTCCCCACTCCAGGTACGAGACATCAGCCTGGGCAGGGGACCTGGGGCAGGTTCTACTTCCCCTCGAGCTCCACCTCAGAGTGAAACACAGAGGCCTACTGCTCTCGACCTGAAGGCAGACCAGGTCTCACAACATGCCGGGCATCTAGCTCACGATCCAAACAAAGCCCTTCCTCAAGCACAGACAGAGGCGAAGGATCCCATCTCTCCATTCTCCGCAGGTGCTAATCTTTCACCACTGAGCAATTCATCCACTAAATCAACACTTTACTGAATGCCTACCACGTGTCAGGGACCGCGCATGGGGCGGAATACCGGAAAGAAACACCGAGAGGTCTTACGGATGAGACGGATTGAACAAGACGGGGAAAGAAAAAAGGAAGAAGGAGGAAAAAAAAAAAAAAAAAAAAAAAAAAAAAATCCTATGACCTCCCCAACATGGCGGTCTAAGGGGGCCGAATCTGACCCCCTCATCATGGCCGGCAGAAAGGCAGGCGCAGACCTTCTCAATATGGCGGCACCGATGGACCTTCCCATCATGGCGCCGGGCCCCGCCCGCTCCGCCGCGGCCGCCGGCGGGAGCAGTTCCGGGTGCGGTGCGCGCTGGGGGCGGGCGGGGGGCGGCGTCCTGGCCATGGCCGGCCTGTCGGACCTGGAGCTGCGGCGGGAGCTGCAGGCCCTGGGCTTCCAGCCAGGACCCATCACCGACACCACACGGGACGTCTACCGCAACAAGCTGCGCCGCCTGCGGGGCGAGGCCCGGCTGCGCGGCGAGGAGCGGCTGCGGGAGGAGGCCCGGCTGCGCGGCGAGGAGCGGCTGCGGGAGGAGGCCCGGCTGCGCGAGGAGGCGCCCCTGCGAGCCCGGCCCTCCGCGGCCTCCCTGCGAGCGGAGCCCTGGCTCTCCCCGTCGGTCTCGGGCTCGGCCTACGCGACCTCTGGGGCCTACGGCGATGTCCGGGCCTCCGCGGCTCCGTGGTCCGGGAGCCGCGGCCTCGCCTACCCCACCCGCCCTGCGCCGTTCAGGCGCCGCGCCTCCGTCCGGGGCAGCTCCGAGGAGGACGAGGACGCCCGGCCGCTCGACAGGGCCGCGCCGGGCCACGGAGTCCGTCGCTGGTGGGCCTCGACCCCGGCCCCGGCACGGCCGCCCTCCGTCCTCCTCGGTGCCGACCCGCGCCCGGGCCTGCGGGCAGCGCGAACTGGCCCGGCCGGCGCGGCGCGTCCCCGGCCTGAGGCGGGGCGGCGGCTGGAGCGCTACCTGTCCCGGCTCCTGTTCTGGGCCAGCCTGGGGCTGCTGCTCGTCTTCCTGGGCATCCTCTGGGTGAAGATGGGCAAGCCCTCGGCGCCGCAGGAGGCGGAGGACAACAGTACGTCCTGGGCCGGCGCAGGGGAGGGCCCCCCGGCGCGCGAGTGTCCACATGAACGGCCACCCGTTCTTCTCAGCGCCAGGTTGCACATTCCTGGGCCTTGCAGATACCTCTGGCTGCCTTCTTACCTCCAGACCCTGACTCTCCTTACTCCCGCTGTGGGAGAGGAGGGCTGGAGTTCCCGCAGTAATTTCTGTCCTCACTCTCTCCTGTTCTCATTTTCTGCCTTAGCCCTCCCTGCCAGTCTCGCTCTCAACCACGTGCTGGAAGCAGTCTTCATTCCTAGTCACTTCCACCCCAACCTCTGGTTTTCCCTCTCTAGAGAAAACCACACCCCTTTCCAACAGACAGGTCCACCCCCATTCCTTTTTAGTTCTTTCTTAACTTGGATCTCTTGCTCATTCACACATTAGTGCCCATTTGAAGGCACCCCAGGTTTCACTGCCCACAGATCCGATCTGGTTGGGTTCCCAGCTTTGCAGCACCAGAAGAGTTTAAACCGATGTAAATGGAGGCATTTATTCTTGCTTGCATTATCCTCCTGGAGTGTGTGCAGAGAGGGTTCTGTGAGTCAAGGGCATTCCCAGCCATGCTTCTGTCCACACATCTGTGATTAGACAGGCCAGTAAGAGGTTTGCAGGATACAGTATGCTTCCTGAATAGTTGAGGATTAGTTATGTTTCTTAAAAGGGAAATTTGCCTCTTGGGTAACTCTGTGCTCTAGTCTAACAGAAAACAACACAGAAAGCATTTCTTTATTAATTTAAAAGGTAAAGTGTATAAATTTAAAGTATAAGTATACAGTGACATTGTGAGTTCACCAACTTTTGAGATTCTTCGCAAAGCATTGTGATTAAATCTGCTCCCAGGCTTAGGCCAAGGCCATCTCTCTCCATGCCTAGCAGGAACAGCCAAGATGCAGAGAGAAGCTAAATTGTGTCTCAGCTCTTGTAGCAGATGGGTGTTTGGGTATATGAGCAAGTCTGTGGGCACACAGGGATCCCAGACTCATGCACACACCCAAATAATTTCTTGGCCATGAGAGCAGTTTATCCACCTGCTAAAGAAATTAAGCAGACAGGCAGTGTCGGTGGAACTGTCCTGGTAGCACAGCAGTTGGACGGTATATGGTCATACTCACCTCTGAGATGCTTTAAGACCACAGCTCTTGGATATATATACTGGGATTTACCAGGAGCGCCCCTCCCATGATGGTAATCTGTTCAACAGATCACTTTGCAATTTACAAGATCATCATGTATATTGACTTGTTGGAGGTTAACTCCCCGAGTTAAGCAGGAGATGCTTTACTGATCCCATTTTACAAATGAGGAAACGGAGGTTCAGCTGGTTGAGTTACACAAGAGCCCGTGGCTCATCATTTCCAGCTAGGACTTGGACTCGGCTGTCTTTGTCCTAGTTCCTAATCCAAGATTGGAAAACCCTTACATGTTACTGTCTGCGTTTTAAAAGTGCCCCTGTTTAGATGACATCTTCCCGATCCCTACCTTAATGTTGGTAATATTTCACTTCCCCAGAATTTTGAGAGTGGTCCGTTTTTGCAGTCTTTTCCTCAACCCACACTTTTAATTTCCTCTGTGTTTCTTTTCTTGGTCTCAGTGAAATTGTTGCCTGTGGACTGTGCGAGCAAAACAGATAAGGTGAGTCCGAATTTCTCTAGCTTTTGTTATTCCTCCCCAGGATGTTAGCCTCCATCAGGAGGTAAACTGGCCCTGAAAAAGATCATAATAGGATCATTTTCAGGAGTGCTTCCTGTAATGTACCAGAATCCCATTGTGTTCCGTGATGTTTGTGTCAGACTCAATTGTGGCAGACCAAGGAGTGCTTGAAACAGAGAACTGAACTCCCAAGATCCAACCCTGGGCTTGTTATGGAAGCTCTCCCATCCATCACAGCGCTGGGGACTTTGATCTTCTGCCTAAGTCAATCTAGGGGGATGCAGTAGGTTGGGGCTTAAGGACCTCTCAAGCTCCCTGGCTTCCAGAGGAAGGGCTGACGGTTTTTAATCACCCAGAGGCTGGGTTCTCAGATCCATGTGCCCTCTGGTAGTGCATCTGTGGCTGACAGTGCTATTCAGATTTGAAACATCATGGGATGGGGTGGAGGGGTTGTTTTAAATATATCTGAAGTAGAATTATCCCTTATAGTCTATAGATTTGTTTTATGAAGCTTTAATGTTCCCTACAAATAATATTTGGGGAAGGCGAGCAGCCCCATCCATATATGAGTCATGCCCACAGTATTAGCCGGGAGCTGGGATACTGGAACAGGTGATAGTCTGGGGAAGATAGGAGGCACTAAATTTTCAGGTCATAAATCCTACCAGGAGGAGGCTTTTGCTGCCAGAGGGCATGACTTAGTAGTCTAATTATTAAGCGTGCAGTGCCAGGCCTCTCCGGAGGCCTCAGTCTCCACATCTGGCAGCCTGGCAGCTGGGAAAGAAACATGGTCACGTGTTCACTCTCTTACCCGCGTTACTGAAGGGGTGGCCTGGGCAGATAATAGGTTTTATTTCTTCTTTGGTTTCTGATACGTATTTAGGGGTATTTTATTACCTTTATTGCCTTCATTCACCAAGTATCTTTGCCTCTCAACTGTTTTGTGAAAACAGATTCGTATTAAGTTTCAGCTGCCTTGCATCATGAAAACCACAGTCGATGATTCCAGGAAGTAGCCCAGAAAAATAGGTAGTGGCCAGAGGGAAAACTAGAATTTTGAACCCCAAAAGCAAAAGTCTGTAAGACTGCTCTGGTTTCTGTCTCTTGGTTTCCGCCCCAGTCGAGTGAGCCCCAGTGGGCACAATTCGGGGCCTTGCTAAAGCAAGTGCTCAGTGAGCAAACTGGGGACTTGCAGCCTCTGAGCATCAAAAGGCAGGCTCCACTGAGCTGAGATTGCACGGGATGCTCTTGGCCTTCGTGCAGGGCGGACACAGGAGCAGGCAGGCTGGGAGAGGCTTTTTGGCTTCAGTGAGGCTCTTGCTGAAAGTCTTATTCTTTGTGTGGCTCTCAGACTCCCCTAGAACCCAGACGGGTATTGAAGTTTTAGGTATACGTGTTCTTTCCCTTCTCAGCCAATAATGACACTCAGCGTTCTTTCTGCCTTTGTGAAAATGTGTGGACAGGCTGGGAGTGGGTGTGCTGTCTCAGGCAGGCCGTTTCACGGTCAGTGCATCTGTCCTTCTGTTCCCCTTAGGTGGTTTCAGGCCCGCTTTGCCTGTGTCGGTTAGGAGTTTGGAACAGAGTTCACTGTGACTGCTTTTGTTGTCCTCTGTGGGTTGGTTTGTTTTCCTGGTTGTGACAGAGATGTTAAGAGAAAAAATTTGAAAAATGTGACAAAATCAGCCATGATTCTACCACCAAGAGATAATCGCCATTGACATTTTGAGGGCATTTCCTTCCCCTTTCATCTGTCTGTGTACTTAGTTTATAGAGTTGGAATCTCTGTGTATATTCAGTTACATTTCTTATTATCATTTCTATCTCATTCGTCTTTAAAAGGTAGTTTGGGTACCTGATTCTACTTACAGACTGGGGAGTTGTTTCTAAACATTAATGGTCATACGTGTAAATCTTGGTTACACCGTTTTATACCTTGTAAAGGCTTTTGGGTCCTTAGCCAACACGAAGGGACATATCCTGGCCTCTGAGATTGTGCAAAACCAAGTCCCGCACCTTGCAGATGAGAGCCACAAGTGAGCCCGGGAAGGAAGGGCACCGTGGTTCTTCTGCAGTTGTCACGCCAGGCTCCAAGCCCAGGCCCTTGGTGTCAGTCAGGCACTCTGCCCAGTGACACCCCAGAGGAGGTCTGAAGGGGGCAGTCGGCTTAGAGTCAACTGGCTGTAGCACTTGTTAGCTGTGGGATCTTGGGGGCCTAGCAGGTCTCTAAACCTCGAGCTTTTCATCTAAGGAATTGGGGTGTGGTCAGGATTGTGAGGATTCAGTACAGGCTCATGACAGCCTGTGGCCTGTCATTCACTTTCAAGGATAGCAGCCTTTTGTTTAAATACTCTCAAACTGGTGGCCTAGCAAAATGGGGTCGGTTCTGCCGCAAGTGCCAGAGAGCTCGGAGTGCCTGTATTCTGGCCCCTGTGTCCGCAGCTGGATGACTTTTGTCCCCCTAGAGTTTCAAGATGTCTAGAGATCTCCCATTTCCAGTCTAGAATCTGGAGGTCTAAGACGAGGCCTTTGCTGCAGTTTAGCCATAGAGCAGACGATTTATGGGCAGAATGAAGACACCTGGTTCTCCAAAAATAGACAGGAGTAGCCGGAGGGGAGTCGAGACTGCCATAGCATGGCGTTTGCCTGGCCCGCCGCAGAGGCCCAACTGTACGTCCCCATAGCCTCATGGCCTTTATTCCAACGACAGTCGTGGGACAGAGGCCGGTGGGGGGGCCTCTAGGAGGGCCGACCCTTAATGAGCAGGGCTGCCTATAGCTGTGCCTCAGCTTTTACAGGTTAACCCGATACTTACCCATCTGGTCCCTGAGCCCATCGCTTTGCAGACTGTGGGTTCTGGGGGCTTCCCTGCTGCTCAGCACTTGACAGTGCAGTTGAGGAGGTCAAGCCAGAGGGACAGAGCCCCCCATCCGCCTCCCTCTCTGCTGACTACTTGTCCCGTGCCCTTCTAGTTCTGTCAGGCCAAGCAGAAGGCGGCCCTGCTGGAGCTGCTGCACGAGCTCTACAACTTCCTGGCCGTCCAAGCCGGTGAGTGCCTGTTTTGGGGCCCCAGAGTCCTTACGGGTTGTGGGTTCTCACCCTCAGTGGCCAGGTGGGGCTGGCTGGCAGGCGCTGAGATGCCAGATGTGTCCCGGAAGACATCCTGAGAAACCACGGCTTGCCTATCCCCACTTTTCCACTCAAGCACATCTCTTTTCTGCCTATAGTTGGTTCTTAATCCCCTTGAAGGGTCCCAGGGATCCTGGCCCAGGCACAAGCTTTTCTGTTTCCTCCAGATGCCCCCCCATCCCAACCTGATGCTCTGGAGGGTTCGTGTTGCCTTGGGAGGGGCCAGACCCCAGGTCCCCTCAGTCCACGTCTTCTGGCCTAGAGGGCCTCCCTGTACGGGCTGGTCGGCCAGGCCAGGGGGAGAGGCCTCTGCAGGGCATGTGGGGTCGGCACGATGGCTAGTCACGTTCAGGTCCGTGCATCTTGCCAGGGCCCCAGGGTCACCTCTGGTCCTGATCTCCCCATCTGGCTGCAGGACCTTGGACAAGTCCTGTATCCTCTCAGAAACGGCCTCCCCATCTCACCAAGTGGTCTTGAGTCATTTTTTTTTCATTTTTACAAAATGAAAAGGAAGTGCTGGACTCTAGAGAAGGGCCCTTTCAGCACCTCCGTGATTACCCTCTAAAAAGTCATCCATCCAGAAGGCTCCCCTACTGTTTTATTTAGAAAATTGTTCCTTGAGGCCAGAGATATCCCCTCACACCTCTCAGAATCACTTGCTAAAGCCCTAGCTGAATGACCAGAGCTTATGCCCCAGGTGAAGTACATTTGGCACAAGAACCACACTGAGCTGTTCGGTCTTATGAGGTGTTCAACAGGCACCTCTGACCTGTGGGGCCTTGTCTAAAGTTGTTGCTAGGGAATCACGGCTCGATGGGCCTATACTGGGCCCTCAGCCCTCAGGGCCAGTCCCGTAGGCCTCAGCTCTGCCACCACCTCCCTCCTGACTGGCAGGAGACTGGTGATGGTCAGGGAGGCATCTGTGACTCCTCGGAGGAGTAATAGGAGTGGGTGTTCACAGCATCGCAGGCCTCAGGAGCCTTTCTCAGCAGCCCAGGTGCTTGGAATGTAAATTGTGGCCTGAGAGGGTGTTGTAGACCTTTATGACTCAAGTTGTCCTGGGACAGCCACATTAGGATCACCCAGGAGCTTACTGGAAATGCAGAATCTGAGGGCCATCCCAAACCTATGAATTAAAGTCGGCATTTTCAAAAGACCCCCAGGGTATAAAGTAGAGAAGCCCTGTCTTGAACTGTGGATGCTGATAGACATTTTTCCTCCATCCTGCCCTCCATATGTGGTCTTGGCTAATGCTTTCGAGGGGCCTAGTGCCTCCTGTCTTCTGACACGCCTGGCAGGGGTGACACTGAGGGTCTCACTTCAGGGGAATGAGGGCTCTACCAGGCTGTACTCCCCCCAACACCTCCCCGCCCCCCCGGCAGATCACCTGTAGGCAGAGCATTTTGCTGGCCTTTGCAGCCCACAGGTTGCTTCCAGTCTAGTAGAAGAGACAGGCCACTTACCTCCCTGACTGCTGGCTGTTATGGATGTGATTGAATGAGGACCGAGAGGCCACAAGTTCCAGGAGGCGAGTTGCCTGTTAGCTGGAACAGTCTGGAAAACGGCGCGGGGGAGGTGGTGTCTGTGCCAGGACCTGAAGCCCAAGGAGGATTGCTTCTGTGTATGTGGGGGACAGAGCAGAGCCAGAGAGGCAGGAAATGACAGGGGTAGGGATGGAAACAGCTGGCCTCATGGGGCAAAGAGAAATAGACTGGATGGAGTTTGGAAAGGTCAGTTGGGCCCCACCATGGATGGCCACAGATGCTGGGCCACGGGGCCTTGATCACTGTAGGCAGTGAGCACCAGGGAGGCCTTCGAGTAGAGGAGTGAGGTGCTGAGAGCCAGGAGCCAGGAGGGCCAAGGGGACAGCAGCTCAAGTGTAGTAGTGCCATAAAAGCAGAATCATTTTAAACTTTTGTTGATCAAATGTGAATTGGAAAGGGGAGAGGGAGAAACCAATCAGGAGACCATGGCCATGGTCCAGGCAGGCTTGATTTTTGCGGGAGTGGGGCAGGAGACGCCAACTTGATCTCAGGGGTCCCATAAGGTCAAGATCAACTTCGGCATAGGAGGGATAAGCTTTAGTTCATTCTCAAGATTTTTGAAGTTTGTTCTCAGCCAGTCCCTCCCCCAGCACACAGACTGGCCCTCCATGGCCCCTAGGCTGTGCTGGGTTAAGAACAGTCAGGCTCTGTGTGGCTTCAGGGTCTTGTGTGGGCCCACCCTGTGCTGTCCCTGCTCTCAAGGAGCCTGGTGACCCACGGGAAGCAGCATGTGGTGGGTGAGCCATAGCGAGCTGTTGAGAGCCAATGGCTGTAGCAGGCCCCCAAGTCCAGAGTGATTTGGTCCAACAAGATTCCCCTACAGGCTGGGGATTTTTCAGAGGAGGTAGCCCTGGGGGGGCTTCATCCTAGGTGGGAGCTGGTCACCCAGGGTGCTTAGACAGGAACAGCCCCTTGGAGCACCACACTGAGGCCCCACTGTCCAGCACAGAGACGCCCTCTTTCTCTGTGGGGGTGTTTTGGACGTACGTCCCCAGAATCCCTTAAAACAGTGGGCCTGAAGTTCCAGGCCACCTGCCTATGTCACGGTCAGAATCCCTGCAGTGCCTACGGCCTCTCTGCCTTTCTTTTTTCCTAGGTTGCGTTTATTTATAGTGCCATTCTGGTACCTTCCAAAGCTATCTATCTGATCCTTTTAGGGATCAATTGCAAACAGACCTTAGGATTGGGCAGCTTTTTAGTCATTTAATGCAAATCACCGCACTGCTTTGCAGGTCAGGTTTTAATGATCTGGAATCGATCCAGACTAAGTGGCTTTTGATCTTGCTGCGGAGTAAAGATGCCCCACAGAAGCCAGAGCTGCGGGGCCCGCATGCTCCCCATCAGGACTGATGGCTTGATTCTTGCTGCATTTTTTTAGGCTGTTTCAGAGTAATTTTTTTCCACCTCTTCTTTGTGTTTGAATGTGTGTTTTTTCCTCTAGGTAATTTTGAATGTGGAAATCCAGAGAAGCTAAAAAGCAAATGCATTCCTGTAATGGAAGCCCAGGAGTACCTAGCAGTAAGTAGGCTGCAGTGCTTGCCTGTTCCCAAGAGTTCCTGGTGCTTTTGTACTGATCTTGCAAGCCCTGCCTTTCCCCCCCCCCCCTTTTCATTTTGTGTTTGCTTTTTGGCTTTTTTGTTTTCCCTTTTTTTTTTTTTCTTTTTTTAAAACAGTTCTGAGTGTTAGGCTGCTTCCAGTTTAGGCAGCAGGAGGGGTCACTGGTCCAAGGTGAGCTGTGAGCCGGAGGCCGGCCTGCCGCTGCTTCTTTCAGGGGCCCTGTTACTTGCTCCCCGTTTTCCTCCCCTTCCCAGCAGCTTTATGGAGCTACCCTCTCCCTGTCCATTCTCTCCTTTATGCTTGCTGTCTGGATTGCTCAGTGTCTGTTGGACTGTTGGCCTGGCCCCAGTTTGATAGAATTCTGACACTTTGAAGCTGGTAGAAAACTTAGGGGTCACCTAGCTCACTGGCATTTCCCAGATGAGGAAACTGAGGCCCCCGGCCTCCCGTGCCCCCCCTCTATGCTTTTTTTTCATTTTCCCCAAGATGAGCTGCCAGCTCTCTGGCCTCATACTTTGGTCCTTGAGAAAATTCTGTGGTTTTGGTTACCTCAGCCCTGTGGTGCTTTCTCATGTTCTTCTGCATTGACCCCTCCCAACAGAGCTCTTTCTTGGCTCTCATCAGCCCACATTTCTACCTGCCACTTTATTGTGCATTTAGCAGAATGGGGCTTTGGGGCCTGCGGAGGACACAGGAGAGGGCCTCCTTAATCCAGCAGGAGAATAATGTTCCAGCTGGTCCGCCCAGACACACTACTAATCTCCCGCCCCCTCCCACAGAATGTGACCGGCAACTCCTCCGCCAAGTTTGAAGCCGCACTGACCTGGATACTGAGCAGTAACAAGGACGTGGGCATCTGGTGAGTGTGGGCGAGACCTCACAGGGTGGCAAGGCCACTGCGGGCGCATGCAGCCACGGTCCTCACCCACCGGCCGCCTGCTGTGCGCTCACAGATGTGTCTCAGGGCTGGAGTTGGAGTCCGGTCTCCCTGCTGAGTCCTTGTGGGCTAAGCCTGCAGCCAGGAGATGGAAAGAAGCATTTGGGGGTCGGGGGCAGTATAAGGAACCAGATAGACACAGAATCCAGGTGTTAGGACATGAGCCTAGTGTTCTAGCTAAGCGTTTTAAGGAGCTCACTCTGCACCCTTTGAATTCACTAGTCCCACAGGGTTGCTAGAGGAGGCATTTTTCTGCCCTTCCTTTTGTCCACAGCTAGTTTTCATTCCTAGATTAAATGTTTCTGTCTGTTGGTTTCACTCAGCATGGATGTTGCAAAAGGAAATACTGAATTTTATTCTGACTGGGCAGTTCGACCACATTTCTGTCTCTGGGGAGCACTGTTAGCAATGGCGAGCCACCTCTTCCTCCTGAGAAGCCCCATCGTGGCCCAGCCTGTGGGGGAGGGGCCCACCAGCGATGCTACCCCCACCGGGCTCCCTCTCCTTTCCCAGGGTTTGTCCGGGCTCTGTTCAGGCCACAGCTCCTGATATTCAAATACACTCTAGGGTTTTGTTCCCTTCCTCTCTAACTCACCCAGACTACTAATTCCATCAGCCTCACCTCCACCAGGAGCCCCTTGGGCAGCTCAACCTAAAGCTTGCTCACGGGATGCAGGGCACGATTAAAATTCGTTGGCTTAAAAAAAAAATGAAGCTTCCCTGACTGGCTGAGCAATTTTCCTGTGTGTTAGGAACGTCAGAGGAGAGAATATGGATTTTATCCTCGGCAGCACTCACCGAAGCTGCTAGCACAGAATGATGGCGCTCGCCTTCTCATACTGGGGGAAGGCTATCTGGGGGCGGGTGGCCGAGCCTGGGTCAGACGACCAGCGCTCAAAGCAGGTCATGAGATACTGGGACGCTTCAGATACTGGGCACTCCTGCGTGCAGTCTGGAGCACGAGATGGTCACCTAGCCAGAAGAAGGTGCAGGTGTGGACATCCCCACATGTCTGACACCTCCTCTCGGGGCAGAGTGGAAGCGCTACAGCTGGGGCCTGACCTCCGAGAGCCCGGTGGTTATGCCTTCCCCGAGCCTCACGGTACCCTGATCTTTACACTTCAACAGCTTACGTGCCTCATTGTCACCGTCACTGAGGAAAAGCACAGCCTCCCAGACTCTCTCAGTTCCTGCCATGCAGTGCAAAGCCAGCAATTCAGTAAACATTTCCATTTCTCTGTGCTAGGAGGTGGGAATCCAATTTACAGTTTAATTTTCCACACGCTGAGAGGGGCTGTCAAAAGACCCGACAGAGGGGGACGTCACTTTAGCGGTAGGGGTTCAAGCCTGCTGCTGTCTTTAAAACTTTGAAGCTGTTTTCTTTCTAAGTAGCCAACGTGGGAAATTTCTGGAAAGTATGCAGCCAGGATACCAGGTCAATTTTATAAGCAAGTAGAGGCCTCGAAGCTTTCTTCTTCTGCTTTAAAGTGGGGCTGATCCCATGGCTCCTGAGAGCTTTTGAATGCCTTTACAGCCCCGGTCCTGTTTCAGGTTGAAGGGGGAAGACCCATCGGAACCAGTGACGTCTGTGGACAAAGTGGTCTGCCTGGAATCGGCCCGGCCCCGCATGGGTGTGGGCTGCCGCCTGAGCCGTGCCCTGTTCACCGCGGTCACCAACGTGCTCATCTTCTTCTGGTGTAAGTCCTCCGCTGACCGTCTTCCCCCACCCAGCCCGTCTTCGCCATGGGGACTGCTCACACAGCACCTCCCAGGAGCCCAGCTCAGTGACACTCCCCAGGATGAGTGACGAGTTCTAGAAACCCAGGTCCGGAGAGTTCATTTCTGTCTAGTGAACCTGAGGTCTGTCTAATAGAACAAAGGAGATGGTCAAGTCAGCCTCTGCCCTGGGTCATCTTTAGAGATTGGTGGCAGGAGCATAAGGATAACTGGGAAATACCCTTGATCAGGATCGGGGTTGATCAGTGTCCCCAAAGGGGAAGCTTGGCCCTGGTGGGAGCCTGGGTCCATTATCCCCTCCCCCACCCTCCCACCCCCGCCCCACGCCGGGGCCCCAGAGGGCAAGCCTCTGAAAGGAGAACGCGCAGCAGGACCTTGGCCTAATTTTACTCCCTGAACAATGTAAACGTCTCCTTGGGAGCTCTAGGTACCTGATGAAAGCAGGAAAGACCCAGGGGGCTGAGCTGCAAAGCGGAGCGCAAATCTTGTCGCCTGACATTAGGGGCTGTTTTTGAGCAGCGACCTCGGGTTGTCTCTGAAGGCCAAAGGCCCAGTAACTGCCGCTCTGCAGACCTGGCAGACTTACGAATCACAGGCCATCTGGGCGGACACACGGCTCCCTCCCCTATGCCGTCCGGCACAGACCTCATCAGCGGCGCAGGCAGCATTTCAGAATACAAAGGGCCCCGCGTGTGTCTTATGTATGAAACGCCACGTTCCAGTTCACAAGGGAGGAGATGAAAGGCCCGGGATGAGGTTGGGGAGAGCCATGATCTGGACAGTGAGGGAGGGCAGTCAGGACCCTCATGCGGCTCCCCCACCGCCTCCAGCCCAGTGGCCGGCCCACCTGGAGATCCAGCGAACAGCCTGGTGGCCCAAAGGAGTGTGCCAGAGTCACGGGGCCTGTGTTCCCTCATAGGTTTGGCCTTTCTGTGGGGGCTCCTAATCCTCCTGAAATATCGGTGGCGGAAGCTGGAAGAAGAGGAACAAGCCATGTACGAGATGGTGAAGAAGATTATAGGTGCGTGGCCCCCAGGGAGAGGACCACTGGCACCTGCCAGAAGGTCCTTTCCCTCACCGGTGCCCTCTGTCCTACCCTGCAGACGTGGTCCAGGACCATTACGTGGACTGGGAGCAGGACATGGAGCGCTACCCGTATGTGGGTATCCTGCACGTGCGCGACACCCTCATCCCTCCGCAGAGCCGGTGAGTGCTGCAGAAGGAGGCCTGGAGCGTCAGCTGGGGGTTGGCGGGGCTTGCAGCTCAGCCCCGAGGAGCACAGGGGAGGGGGCCATGCCCGCCTCCGGCCACTGCTCCAGCGCGCAGCTCTTTGTAGCAGGATACACAGGCGAGGCACAGGTGTCACCCGGCTCCCCTGTGAGTGTCCGTACTGACTAGGGAGTGCTAGGTGGCGGCGCCGGGGCCCTCCCCCCTGCAGTGGTTTAGGCTGGCTTTCTGCAAGTGGAAGCCCGGAATCATGTGGGCTCCGGGCACAGAAGAGTCAGATCTCTGGTTCCATTTCTCTGCGATGCTTGTGATCCCGACCTCCGTGGATGGCGAGAGCTGGTTGGACTTCCTCCTGGTCACAAGATGGTAACCTGCCGCAGTGGGCGCGACGTCTGCTTGGTCACCGCCAGCAGGGGAGAGATGAGTCACTCGGGCAGGAGAGGACATTCCCAGAAGCTGCCAGTGACACTCCTTGAGGCCCTACCAGCCAGAACTGGTTACTTGTCTGCTCTTGAATCAGTCACTAGCAAGGAGGGGATTGTTTTGCAAACATTTTTAAGCACGACCCATAACCCATTACCTAAAATACTGTGGTGTGCCTCCCACGCTTCACAGCAACGGCTAGGGCTAGTCTCCAGGACGCACGGCTGCATGGGAGGGGGAGGTGTGGCCGGACTCTGACAAAACCCAGCGTGGGGTAGCTCTGGAGGATGAGGTCCCAGGGACCGGCTGGCAGGGCTTGCCTGCTGTGGTGTCGGCCTGGGCTGTGGGCCCTCCACAGCAGTTTGTGGTCTCCAGCCAGATGCCATCCCCTCAGAGGGTGGGGGGCACTCACACTTGGCGAGCGCTTGCTGGGAGCCGGCACCGCCCTGGGGCCTACACAGACACAGCCCTCCTCACTCAGTCCTCACCATGGCCATGGGAGAGAAGAGCAGCGAGTGTCCCGTCTTACAGAGGAGGGAACTGAGGTACTTGGAGGCTAAAGGAAGAGCAAAACATTTAAGACCGCCTTTAAAGAGAGAGAGTGAGAGAGAACATGAGAGGGGAGAGGTCAGAGGGCAGACTCCCCGCAGAGCTAGGAGCCCAATGGACTCGATCCTGGAACTCCAGGATCATGACCCAAGCTGAAGGTAGTGGCTTAACCCACTGAGCCACCCAGGCGCCCTAAGTCCCCTATTAAAGGTGAAGATGCTTACCAACTTTCCTGCCCCCGTCCCACTCCTTGAGAAAGTGCAGGCAGGAAGCTGAGGGAGAGCAGACGGGTTCTGGCGTCGGCCGCTGCGTGCTGTCAGTGTGAGCATGAGGCAGCCTGCATGGCCCTCCGCGGGGGAGGTCACTTGGTGCATTCATGCTGCCACCAAATTCCTGCTTGCCCGGAGTCGTCATGTGGTGTGGGTGACGATGGCCTCTCTGAGCCCGTTTCCTCATCCGAAACACAGCAGTGACACCACCGCCTTGCAGAGAGGGCTGCATCGAAGCCCTCATTCACTCAACAGATGCTTATTGAGCACCTGCTGCAGGCCACACACTCCTGGGGAGTCTTGGGGAGATGGTGGGGAGTGGAAGGAGCCCAAATCCTCCCCACTGGAGTGTTGGTTCTCAGGAGGGGGAGAGGTGAGAAAGGCATAAGGAACCTGCCATTAGGTAGCGACAAGTCCTTGGGAAGGAGGGAGCGGGGGTGTTGGGAAAGGGCCTCATAACTCATTAAGTCAGCGCCTAGCACTAGAGCGCTCATCCAAGGGCAGCACTTACACTCTTGCGCTTCTGGGCTTCTGATACGCAGAGCCCACACACTGACAGAAGTAAGAGCAAGAGCACCGCCAGCCCGTTGTCTTAGGCCTGAACCACCCAGCCCCTGCGCAGAGACAGCAGGTGCACGGCGGTCCGTGGGGTTTGAGCCCTGGCAGTGAACCCCAGGAAACACACCCCCTGTTGGCTCTCAGCCCCTCGATTTATATCTCTCAGCCCCGCAGTTTGTGCAGCCGAGCCTCAAGGCGTGAGGACACATGGCTGCCGTCGGCCCTGCGTGGGCCCCCGCGGTTCTGTCCTGCAGAGGAGCGCCAGCCCGTGGGCCCGAGGGAGGGCTGGCTGCCTGGGGAGGAGAGCAGGGTGGCTGAGAGCCGCTGGCTCGCACGGCTTGCTCAGTGCCTGTTTGTGGAAGCCTTGGAGTGAGTGTTGGCACAGGGCCAGCCAAGCGGGGACCACTACACTGGCTGAGGGTCGTTGGTGACAGGACCTGACCGCCGAGGCTCCCAACCCGCAGGCTGCCTCAGGAGCTTCCCTCCTGTGTCCATGCCCCCAGGTGCAACCTCTCGTGCTCCCACGTGGACACATGCACCGCCCCTGTCCACGCCAGGGGGCACGGGGAGGTAGTCTGCAGAGCTGACAAAAGACTGGAACTCCTCAAAGAGAAGACATCAGAGCAACCCTCCCTGACTGCCTTGGAATCTTCCTGTCTGGTCTGGAGGGGAAGGAGGTTATAGGGGGAGGAGGGCTTGTTTTTGATGTCCAAGGGATACAAGACCCCGGGGGAGCTGGCAGAGGAGAAGGAGCCCTCCCTGGTAGCTCTGGTTCCAGGAGCAGCTCCAGCCTCCCGGCCTCCCCCCGTCAGACGCCCGAGCTCATTCCCATGCTCTTTCCCATGCTCCAAAGTACTGTCGAGTTTAGACTCAGCAGCCCAGTGGCCACTCTTTAATTGGCCCACATGGGGCATTCAGATGCAGCCAGTACTGGTCGGGGGGCCCGCCTGGCCCCAGCTGCTGTAGTAGCAGGCCCCAGCAAGAGCCGGCCCAGGCCAGCACAGCCCCTTCCCACTCGGACCCCTGGGGGTGCTTGAGCCACCTCTTGCTCCTTTCAGCTCCCTTTTAAGTGAATACTTTTAGAGCAAAGTATGTTGAGGAATCGTTTCTGTGTAGTTCAAGAAATTTCTCTCCTCTGCAGTTCTGTTTGTACCTGGCACCTTTTCCTCCACAGGCAAATTCCACCAGGGCTCCTGGAGTTTTGGCCCCAGTTTGTACAAAGGGTGTACACAGGCTAGCTCGCTTCTCTCGGCAATGCTGGGCAGAGCTTCTGGGGGTGCTGCTGGCCTGCTGAGCCTGGCCCCTCTCATTGCAGGAGGCGCATGAAGCGGGTCTGGGACCGGGCTGTGGAGTTCCTGGCGTCCAACGAATCCCGGATCCAGACAGAGTCCCACCGCGTGGCTGGAGAAGATATGCTGGTGTGGAGATGGACTAAGCCCTCTTCCTTCTCCGACTCAGAGCGATAAATCTCGGGTGGGGTGCGGGGCCTGTTCCCAGTCGGCCTGTCCTAGGCCAGTCCCCTCCGGGGGCACGAGAAGGCCACCAGACCTGCCAGTGCTGAATTCACACTTGCCTTGACTTTCGCCCTTCTCCCGACTCCGGTTCCAAAGGCCTGTCACACTCTTCAGAGATCAGCTTGCGGGACAGCCTGGGGCTCCTTGAAGGGCACTGGGCAGGGGGAGGAGCCAGAGGCCAGGTGTGTAGCTTGTCCCCTGCGTTGTTCCAATCCTCTCTGCCCTGATTGCTGGCAGAAAAGGGGAGCAAGTCTTGTTTTTGATGTAGAAAAAAGATGACAGAGCAGCACTGTGAGACCCTGCAGAGCAAATGTGCAGTTAGGTGGGCTGAAGCTCTCCCACTGCTGGTGAGCACTCAGCAGGGCAGGCATCGTGACTGGGAGCTGGGTCAGGACAGCAGGCTGGGGCGGCAGGGGTTGGGGAGCAGTTTGGTCTATGTGCCTTCAGAGGGTGTTACCTGGGAGCTCAAGGGTAAGGGGAGAAAGCCTGTCCTCTAGCTGGGCCTCTCTATCCCAAAGGGGGAAGGTGCTAGGAAATAGAACAAGTACTGTAGAAAAACTCTCTAGAAATGCCAGGTCCTAGCACGTGGGACCCTCAGGTCAGGATTAAGTGGCCGGGGTGACCTTCCGAGAGGACGTGGAGCAGGCACAGGGGCCTGAGAGCAGACAGGAGGGTAGGACTGCCGGCGGAAGCCTGCCGGGCCCGGCCGGACCTCTTCAGTGGTGCTTCTCATGGAGTCGGGTTCTAGACCAGACCCGCAGCCACGGACGGCACTGCATTGGGCCACCATGCAGATTACGGGACCTTGGGAGTGCTGCGGCGCCTCCGGCATGCGACGATCACCTTGTCTTAAGGGAACCCCAGCGGCCCCACAGGGCGCGGTGGCTGCACGGCTGCCCCCTGCTGGCCTCCCGGGAGCGTGCGTGTGCCGCCGCAGACCATACCCGCCAGCCCACTAGCCGGCAGCGTGGGGCGGTGTTAAGTGCGGGGAGCCTCTCCAGCAGAGCTTCATTCCCACATGTTATCAGCCGTGGCAGGCGGGAGAGGGGCAAGCGGAGGAGCCGAAACAGCTACCTCCAAAAAGGCATGAACCACTCCTTTTCGGTCTTCCTGGTATTTTTTGTTTCCTTAATAAAGCTCCAGTCTCCCTCATTTGAGCAATACTCTTTCATTTCCTCTCATGTCTGGATGATTGGCGGGGCTGGAATCTGAGTGCCAGCCCCGTGGCAAAGAAACAGGCTCATAATCAGGCTCCAGTCAGAAGAGTAACCCTGCAACAGGCTTCAATATCAATATCAGGGTTGAAACTCTTGGATAAATAAACTATTTATTAAAAATGGATGTGTTTCTCATGCGTGGTTCTCTCCCTTTCTCCCCCCAGGGCAATGTTGTAAGGGATGGCAGCTTTCTGAGGGGTCAACTGGAAGAGGAGGCTGGGGCAGGCTGGACAGGGGCTCCGGGCCTTCTGCCACGGCTGGCTGGCCTTTCCCCACTCTGGGCCCCAGTCTTTCCATCACCGGGCTCTTGTGCAAGCCCAGAAACCTCCCAGAGCCTTAGTTTCCCTGTTACCGCTCTGCGTGGCTTCCACACCCAGCAGAGTGGGCTCAAAACACGCCAGCCTGGTCCCCATGAGTGCATGGCAAGGGGTGGGGTCAGTAGAACCTTTTATCCTTGGCCCCATTTCTGCCTCCCCACAGGGCCCCAGAGGCCCTGGGGGGTGCTTAGACCCTCTCAGCCCTGGGAAGGGGAGGAAGAAAGAGCAGAGTGAGGTTGGATAGGGGTCCTTGGCAGCTGATGGTGTCTTCTGAGGAGACAGATTAATGTCCACCCGCAGACCAGTGTCTGGGACCCCACCGCTGCCTGCCGAGGCCTGGGTGCAGTGTGGGAGGGCACAGGGCCCGCGGGGATCAGCAGGGTAAGGGTTCGAGGAGCTCCCGGGGTTCCATCACTCTCCACCAGAGCAGCCCCTACCCTGAGGGCACAGAAGGTGGGTGCAGGGAAGAGCTGCAGGCATGGTTGGCATCTTCTGTCAGCCCTGTGGCACGGGAGCACTGTCTGCGGGAAATTTGGTAGAGAAACTATCTGTTGAAGCATGCAGAAACACAACCAGACAAAAATGAGCCCACCTTTCCCATTTCTGTTTTTCAGGGAAAGATTTTTCCCTCTGCCCTGTTTTGTCTTAAGCTGAGAAGGGAGATAATGCATGGCTCTATTTCTGTGCGGCTGTTTGGAGAGCGGCAGTGAGATCAAAATAAGCGAAATAACAAAAGGCCCCCGCCAGCCGGCCCCTGGCTTTCTGGAACACAGCGCAGGCACAAAGGCCCGGAGGTGCGTCCTCTGCCGCACAGCCTCAGATCCGGCCCTGCAGCACTCCTCTGCTTTGAAGGGCCAAGTCTCTCTTTCAAGCAGCTCTTCCTGCACAAGGGACAGGGCAAGGTGGTGGGATATGCCTGAGGAGGTGGTTCGGGGGCCTCTGTTTTAGTCGGAGCCATTGCTGAGAAGTTTCCTCCGTGGCTCTGCCCAGAAGGCTCCCCAGGCCACAGACCTGTCTTTACCCAGTGACAAATAGCCCTCTTGGGCTTGGTGGCACAGATAAAGAAGCTTGGGGGGTGGCTCGGGAGGGAGAGCCTGTACCCCACAAATCTTGACTGTGGACATCCACCCAGGAGCTCCAGGCCGTCTTCCGGAGCCTCTGCTCAGAAGAAAGGTAAACATGGCCATTTGTCACTGACTTATCATAAGAACTGCAGTAGCAGCTGTTCCCCTTAATTAATACACCATTGACTTTGAGCCACACACACGCAGGCACACACAAATCCCTTTGTTGAGGCAGGTATGTGGACTTCAAATCCATTATCTTGTCAGCCTGTCAGCCTCCACCAAAGGGAAGGGGCAGGGGAGTGGTCAGATAGTAACTCAGCCCAACTGCTCTGAACAGCCCTCCTTGGGCAGCCAGGCTAGCTTCTCCACCCCTGCCCCCAGAGAAAGCTCTAGAGATAAGGAGAGAATCTGGACAGAGGGGCCCATGGTGCACCAGGGACAAGAGATAGAGGGGATGAGTGGGGGGGGGGGCAGCATGTCACCTGGAGCTGGAACCGTGGGGGCAGGCAAACCCTCAGCATCCTCAGGACTGGCTCTGTCCATTATTGGCTGGGATCTTGAGCTGATCAATCACTTTATCCCTGTACCAACGGACATTATTAAGAAAGAAATGGTAAAATAACCGACATATGATAGCATTATGACATGTTCCTGATGAGCTCTAGCCCGCTGTAGGCCACAACACCCTCATGCAGTAGGTGCTTGGCCAGGCAAATAGTGGGGCCGCAATTTAAATCCAGACACGCCAGCCCAGAGCCTGCGTTCTCAGTCCTGCTCTGTTCCCTTCTCCAAAGACAGTAAGGGGAGCTGCTCACAACTTTCTGAGCTGTGCTGGGTTTGCCACATGCCAGGACCTCAGAGAGGCTCTAGGAGGCTCCTCCGACCTGCCCTCATGCCTGCCCCCACTAAGCTCAGGCCACACAACTTGCTGCCCTGACTGGGCCCATGGCTGCCGCCAAGCCTCCACATTTGCTGTTCCGCCTGGTCTACTCTTCCCCCAGGGCCCTAGGCAGCTCTCTCCTTCCTCTCCTGGAGTGGGGACTTAGAGCAGATTGGCTGAAGTTTCTAAAGGAAGTGACAGGATGTTTCCTCCTGCTAAGAGCTGGGGTCCATCCAGGGCTGAGGCCCCCCGGGACCTCAAAGGGGAACCCCTAACCCGGCAGCAGTGGTATGCTGAGACCACCAGCTACCATGGAGGGACTGCACCCCACAGGTACCAGGCTGCATGTGGGGAGAGTCTGGAGCAGGGGCTGGGATCAGAGGAAATGAACAGGCCCTGAGAAGCGAGGGGAGCAGAGGTATCACTGGTGATTACAGCCCAATTTCTGAGCTGCTTCTGTTTAGGAAGGAGACAGGGGAAAGTATAGCAATTTTCTTCAATGAAAACAGGCAACAGAATTCCCTTTGCCTCCTTCCCCTTGCAATTAAGCCCTTCTCTGTAAATGAAATGATTTGGTTTTCGTGGGGACTAATTTAAGCACACTGGAAGGGGCGCTGAACTTTCTGATTGCAAACACCAGCGTGTGCAAAACAGACTCCCCAACGGCGGCGGCGGCGGCAGGCTGGTGAGGTGAGCCCCGCTGCCTAGCCTGGTCTTCAGGGGGTGAGGTGGGCTGAGCCCTGGGGTGGGAGTCCAGCTCTGTCTCCCAAAACAGCGACACTCACCACATGGCTGATGCTGTTCCTTTCTCCGCCCCCGTGTCAAAGGTGAAGGAGCTGGATTGGAGCCAGAGTGGTGAATCCAGAAGCCTCTGACACAGCTGGGGACGGCAATGAACTGAGGACACCGCCCCTCCCATCATCAAGAGGGGGAGCCCACCTCTTCATCTTTGAATCGGGGCAGGCTCTGCGACTGCTTTAACAGTGGAGAGGTGATCAGAGGGACACTGGCCAGTGCCAGCTGGAGGCCTAATCATTTCCACTTTCACCCCTGGGGCCCTGCTGGGCCCAGAGCCACCACGTAAAGTGGTCCAGCTGCCCTGCTGGGCAGACCTTGTGTGGGACAGCTGCCTGCCTGCCCCCAGCTGTTCCAGCGCCACCCACTGGCACTGCGGACGCCTGAGCGTGTAAGGAAGTAGGGATAAGCTGCTCCCACCAAACACCGCCCACATGGCAAAGTCATGAGTAAACACACCGTTGCTGTGTAAAACTACTAAGTCCGTATTATTACCATTATAACTTTTTAAAAAAGATTTTATTTATTTATTTGACAGAGAGATAGAGAGTTACAGTAGGCAGAGTGGCAGGCAGAGGGAGAGGGAGAAGCAGGCTTCCCGCTGAGCAGGGAGCCCGATACAGGGCTCCATCCCAGCACCCTGAGATCATGACCTGAGCCGAAGGCAGCCTCTTAACCGACTGAGTCACCCAGGTGCCCCACCATTTATAACTTTTTAATTTGAAATATTGAAGATCCACAAGATGCAAAAAGAGTACAGAGTATTTCTCATGTACCCTTCACCCAGCTCCCCCCAGTGATAACATCCCACATAATTGTGGCATATTGTCAAAACAAGGACTACTAACTACAAGGATCCAACTACTAACTCGCACAGACCTGATTTAGGCACTTCGTGTGTGTGTGTGTGTGTGTGTGTGTGTGTGTGTGTAGTTCTATGAAATTCTGTCACATGGAACCACTAAGTTTTGGGGTGGTCTGTGACTTGTAATGGATAACTGATCCAGGCATGGACAAAATCCCCCAGGAGTGTGCATTACACGGCCCCTCGGGTGGGAAGTGGAAGAACATGCCACGCTAGCCTCAGGGAATGAGCATCCCAGTGGGGTGACAGGAACTCAGGACGGCTCTGTGGGACAGAAGCAACCTGTATGCACAGACACCACTAAGACCACTTGCCAGAATTCCTGGCACTAGAAATGATCAGACTGCCTCATGCACTTTGCAGTTAGGATGGCCACATGACTTGCTTCGACCAGTGAAATGTTGAGTGGAAGTGACAAATGGCATGAGGGGGCAGAAATGCTAGGAGCTAGCAGGGGATCTGAGATCTCTTTCCTTCTGTCAGGCTGTGGAGCTGCAACCAGGGCTGCCCCCTCAGCCTGGAGCCCAGAGCCATGGTGGCCTGGACCGAATCCCCAGTTGCCCTGCAATGTAACGATGTGAGCAAGAAATCAATGTATGTTGGTAGTACTGAGAACCGGGGCTGGTTCATTACCAACCTCAGTGCCCTGATGCAGGCGACTAGCGTTTGCCGCCTTCGATGCAGGAAGAACAAACAGCTCCCGTTGCAGGACGGGAGTTACAGGAATAGCCCTGAGTCCTCTGTACTCTAACATGCAGTACAAGGAAGCTGGGGTACCGCCTAGAAGATTCTGGAAGGTCTGTCTCTAGGCCCTGGGATCTTTTTCATTCCATTAAGGCAATGTCTGGCAGGCTCTGCAGTAAGGATCTGGATCTTTCCAAGCTGGCTATCCCTGCTATGCAATTACCTCAAAGAGAAGGTCTGGGGTCCCCTGAAGAGAAGGATCAGAGAAACAGCGCACAGCGGGTACACGGGCAAGAAGGAGCTCTCACCCCAGGCAATCGACACCACCCTCAGCAGCCGCAGCCAGGAGGGGGAAGAGCTAGATATCTGGGCACTGCATCCTGTGTGTAGCGGCAGAGGGAGGGCCGCACAGCTGGCCAGGAGAGCCAAGGCCTGAGCTGGCTCGCCAGCCTCGCCTCAAGCTGGGTGGAAGGGACCAGTGGGGCATTGCCAGGGGCAGAGGCTTTTTAAACAGCAGGCAATGGAGGCGAGGACGTGTGGACGTCCCCAGAGCATCCCAACCCCTACGGGGACACGGGCACAGCAAGAGGCTGCTGAGTGCCAAACCCTCTATGGGACACAGGTGCCCAGGATCCCCACCAGGGCTGACAAGCCTCACCCAGAAAAGAAAGGGGAAAGCTCATGTACGTGTGTGCGCGCGCGTGTGTGTGTACACACACCTGCACACGCCTGTGCTCCAGCCACCCGACGTGGGGAGGGGGCTTCCTCTGAGGCAAACACGCTCCATGTACTTTATCAAATTTGCAGATGCCACACAGCTGGGGGGATGATGGCAAATACGCCAGATGACAGAGCTGCGATCTAAAGAGAAGTTGACAGGCCCGAGCAATGGGGTGGATCTAATGAGATGAAACTTAACAGGGACGAACGTGTTTATTTCGTCTTATTTATCTATTTGTGCCCTGCCTCCATGAGCAGAGGAATGGGGGAGGAACGGTGGCTCATGGGAGGATGGAAGTATAACTATTGCGCACAGGGCCACAGAGCTGACGGCACAGACCTGGGAGACCCAGGGGTGGGGTGGGGACAGAACTGCAGTGTGGGCTTGGGGATCCGGGAATGATGGTCAGTTCTACAGGCAGCAGTGGGGAGCATGGGTCTGTGGCTGCATCAATGAAGGTATAGCATCCAGGTTGAGGAGGTTTGTGGGGACCGGGGAGCGAGGGTGCCTGAGTATGAAGTCGGGGGTGGTCAGGGTGTTTTGTTGGGCAGGGGCTTTTCAGGCAGCTCAAGCCTGGCCTCCTTCCATGCCATCCACCTGAGATCAGGCCCCCACATCCATCTCTCCTTTTAAAAAAAAAAAAATTATTTTTTATTTGAGAGAGAGCATGAGCAGATGGTAGGGGCAGAAGGAGAAGCAGGGAGCCTGCTATGGGGCTCAATTCTAAGACCAGAGATAGTGACCTGAGTTGAAGGGAGACACTCAACGGACTGAGCCACCCAGGTGCCCTATCTTTCCTTTCCTATGGCCAGGACACCCCTAGGGCAACCTCCCCCTTCAAACCTGTGTCACTAAGAGTCAGTCCTGGACCTCTGAAACCCCCCAAGGTTTGGGGGGCAGCATATCGGTTCTGTCAAGAACTCTCTCCACTCTGCTCTCCCAGCTGGCAGGGCAGGGCTTCAGCAGCTCAGCTGAGGGTTGGGTGTGAGAGGTCTCCCCCTCTGTCAGACACCTCCCCGTTTCTCAGAAGGGTCTCTTAATGGCCTTGTCTCTTCACTTTGGGGAGAACATTCATCAGTAAAGTGGTCACTCGCTCCAATCATCTGAGGCTTTGTGAGTGGAAGTCTCAGGAAGACAAACCTTAGGCCTGTAGGAGAAGGAAAGTCCTCATTATTTTGAGGCCTGGGCTGCCTGGAAAGGTAGTGAGCCTCATGTAACTGGAGGTATGTAAGCAGAGGCTACCTTAGCACTCAGCAGAGTTGCTAGCATGGAATGAATGACTGGAACTAGAGGAGTCTGAAAGTGTTGCCCTACCTTGAGATGCTTTTGGTTAAAGCTTGACCAAGTTCTTTTTTTTTTTTAACCCATGGGAACCCTTCTGATTGCAGGGCTGCTCCCTGCAGTCTCAACAGTTGGACTGAAAAATGGAAGAAGCATCAGGCGGCAGCCAGGGATGAGGGTGCCTGGGCACGGCCCTGTGGCCACGGAAGATGGCCAGAGATTGTCAAAGGAAGGGGGAGAATCCAGACCCCTGGTAACCAGAGTGTTCTGTGCCCCACCCCCACTGCCATGAAGCTTCTCGCCCTGCAGGGACTGGCCAAGCCGAGGAAGCCTCTCCATGCCCCCTCCCAGCTCCTCATTCTTTGAGGGACAAGGAAGTCTGGACCCCCAGTCTTGCCCTCAAGCAGGACCTGGTGTACCAGGTGGGGCAGGGCCAAAGGCCTGCCGGGAGATGTCCCCCCACTGCCACAGACTCTGCCGTCCTGCCAAGGGTCAGTATGAGAGCAGGCCTGGGCAGGCCTCCCAGATGCTGACTCCAGGGTCTGGCCAGGCACCTAGTAGGTCCTTGACCAAATCTGGCCCGGAGGGGAGAGGAGCAGTAGGAACCGACCCCTCACTGTGTCGCCACAGACTCACCCACATCAGAGACAGGGGCTCCCTATCTCCTCCCCACCTGTCCTCTCACTGTGAGAAGATGCCTGCGGAAGAAGGCTCTTTCCTTATCCCTTAGCTGTCCAGGAGGGCTTCCTGGAGGAGGAGTGAATCCACTGCGTGTTCTGGTGGAAAGGTGGGAGCGTATGTGCGACAGCAGGGCCTGCTGGAAAAGCAACAACAGGATGGAGCCAAGCAGGAGGAGGGGGGTGCGATGGGGATATCCTTGGCTGGCAAGGACATGGGCTCTGGATTTGAAGCCCAGGTTCTGTAACTGCTTGGCTTTGTGACCTACTTAGGTGACACACTTCCTCTGGACCTCAGGTTTCCCATCTGTATAATGGGGTTGACACAGGCACCAACCTCACAGGTGTTGAAAGGATTAAATGACATGTTGTGCTAAGCCTGCTACATAGTGTACCCAAGGAGGAAAATTTACTCCACAGCATGTGACTATAAATTAACAGATGACAGTCACCACGTATTTAGACTTTGGCTCACACAAAGAACATCCCTAAGAAACAGAGCACTTCTGCCTGGAACAGGCTCCTGCATGAGGTGGTGAGCCCCCGTCTCTGGAAGCATTCAAGCACCAGGGTTCTGTGGAGGGATGCCTGAGCGGGGAGGGGTGTGTGTGGAGATGACCAGCAGGGGTCAGCAACACAGCAGGACAGAGGGAAGTGTGGCCGGTCAACAATCATACCCCCCCACCCTCCATCCCCCACCCCTCCACACCCTTGGCTCTGGGGACAGTAGTGACAACTGGCTCTGGCTGCCTTGCTTCCAGGCAGACAAGATCCAAAGGACCTGGGCCAGGCTGTGGCATGTCCTGTAGGGTCAGGCCAGAGTCCTGACCCCCAGTGGGCTGGGCTGAGGTGATGGGAAAGGCGAGCTCCGAGACTTCCAGTGAGGGGTGCTACAGCTGAGGGGGTGTCTGAGCTGACTGGGGAGGTCAGGACAGGGTGCTGGCACCCTAGGATCTGAAGCTTTAGGTACAGGGCTCCAGAAGGGTCACTCGGGTGGTCAGGGCTGGGGCCTTCCTCCTTCTGATCTCCACAGCGAGGGCTGACAGGGTCCGCTGCACCCCATCCTCAGTGCTGAGCCTCCCTCAGCTCCACAGGGGGCCTCCCAGAGCCAGGAGAGTGAGGATGAGGAGACTGGCTGGGGAAAGCCAAGGATTCAGCCATGTCCCCAGACCCTGCCCCAGCTGGTCCAGCCAGAGGCCCCTACAGACGGCGCTGCTCAGGGTGCCTGGGTGGCTCAGAGGGTTAAGCGTCTGAATTCTGGGTTTTGGCTCATGTCATGATCTCAGGGTTGTGAGATGGAGCCCTGGCTCGCGTTCAGTGGCATGTCTGCTTGGGATTCGTTCCCTTCCTCTCCCTCCGCCCCTCCCTGCCAACATAAATAAATAAATAAAACCTAAAAAGAAAAAAATATGATGGCACTTCTCCCTCTTCCTACTCCAAGACTGAAGAGTGGGGTGTGTGATAAGGATGTTCTGGGAGAAAAGGCATAGAGTGGGGTGGGGGTGGGCAAGAGAGGGAGAGCCTGATAGGTCCCCTGCGACCTGCCCCTGGGACATAAAGCACCGTCCCTCTCCCTGGCTGGCTGTTGGGGGCACCCACCTGGGGTTGCATGGGAGCATGAGGGGTTCATTCCTCCACTTGTCGGCCGAGGCCTCCTGCCCTTGACTGAGGCCTGAGAGCGAGGTGGAGGCAAGAGCTGGCACTGCCTAACAGCTGTGAACTAGAGGGACACGACCGGGGCCCTCCCCCCAGCCCACCCCCAAGGGGTGCAGGTCACTCCTGGCTCCCAGACTGGCAGGGACGTGTGCCAGGGCACACGGGAAAGGGATAGGCTGGATGCAGGAGTGGAGAGCGGATTTTCCCCAGCTGCGGGTGCATTTCGGAGCTAGAGGAAGCTGCTGAGCCCCACCCCCACCCCCCAAATGTTCTAGCAAGTGATGGAGAAAGTGACTTGACCAAAGGTGTCCAGGAGAGAGCCTGGTGCAGCAGGGCGCAGGGAAGCTTCCCTGACAAAACCAAAACAAATAACACCTCTCCTAAGAGGAAGAGGTCTGAAATTCCACCATTAAAGATTCATTCCTTTAGCTTAACACTTTGTCCTTTTTAAAAATGCAAACCTATTAGAACCTCACCTACAAGTAGGTTTGTCAGAGGAAAGAAAAGAGAGAATGCGTAGCATCCCCTGTGAAAAAACACTGGTGAGGAGGCCAATGGAGAGCAGCAGTGGGGGCAGGTTTCCCAGGATTTACTTCGCCTGCTACACAGCTTTGGACAAAGGCCAGCTCTAAAGGTCCCGGCTCCGGAAGGAAGCCGAGTCTCCTGATGCTGTGCCTGTGCTCAGGGAGTGAGACTGGACAGAACAGACTCCCACCACTCCAACCAAACACACCATTCACATGTGCACACGCCCCAACGTACATGGGAACAGGTGTGCGGGCACATCTGAGCGACTCCACAGGAAAACACGCCTCCCCACCCTCATCACCGCTCCTACCCTCCAGTTCCTGCGCCTGACTTGGAATCCAGGAAACAAGAAGACTCGGGGGCCCAGACTGCCCCCCAACCCCGGCTGGGGAGAGGGGATCTGCACTGTCCCCTTCCAACACCTCTCCAGGGTGGTTGCCCGGAGCTGTATCCCCACCAGGAGCTACTTTCTGGTTTAGGGTCAACGCTTGCAACCAGTGAATATTTCTGGAGAGTTTGCAGGAAGCTGCTGAAGTACCTGAGAAGCGCAGCGATGAGCCCATTCGAGGAACCCATTTTCGAGGGTGAAGTTTCCAGTTAGCGGTGCCTGGGACCTCCCACAGTGCTCAGTTGGGTCCCCGTGCATGGAAACTCCTGTGCCCAGCTATTTCTTTGTGGGCTTTAGCAGGAATGGGGGGGTGGGGGGGGAGAGGAGGAGGGAGAGGAGGGTAGGGTGTGGGAGGGGTCCACTTTGTGGCACTGGGCCAATATACAGGGCTCCTCTCCCTTTTTTTAAAATTGTGGTAAAACAGCTTCCCTTTCCTTTGAAGTAAGTTTGATTTTTACAAAAACAACAAAGGGGCATCATTTTAAAAATCAAATAGTGTTTCATGGCTGGTACATAGTGGGTGTGCCATGAATGACTCAATGAGGAGCCTGGCCCTAGGGCCACTAGGCTAGCCCAGCCTGGAAAGGTGGACTGGCTTCTCACGTTGCAGGCCTAATTTTATCTGCTTCTTCAGAAGGCTGGACAGGGTGCCAGACGACGCAAGGCCAGAGGGCCCGAGCTCTGCGGACAAGGCTGGTCTGGGGCCACACAGGCCTCCTTCAGCCCCAGAACTTGGGGGCCAGGCTTCTAACCTGGTCTTCCCTCAGGGGGCAGGCAGTACGGGGCCAACTGGCTGAAAGAGAGCTGAGCGAGAATGCTTGCTGGGCCCTGTGGGAGCCATCTGGCCAGGTCCTCAGTGCACCTCACCTGGATCACTGCTATACCCCCAGGCCCTCAGTGGCTTCTCAAGGAGACATGCATGGAGTCAGGAACCAGTGCCTCAGTCTTCTCATCTCTGAAATGGGATAATAATGGTGCTTCCTCTCAGTGTGACTGGAAGGTCAACCAAGTTGAGAGAATTCATGTCTACAACAGTGCCTAGCACATAACAAGGGCTTCCTATGGACCTGCTGATGTTTCTGTTCCAACCCTCGTGATTTGAGCCCCTTCTCTCGCCCTCAGGCCGCAAGCCTCCCCTGGAGCTCCCAGGTCCTCCCAGCCCCCCTACTGTCTGCACCAGCTTCCAGAACTTTCTCCTAGGGCAGAGAAGGGGGGCACAGGGAGTGGCCTGCCCAGAGGACAAACTCCCCGACCACCAATGTCCCGCGGGCCCCGCCTGCGTGGGGACGGCTGCCAGGGGACAGGATGGGGGCAGACCAAGGACAGATCGCCGCTCCAGCCCGGCTTGCCCAACTCAGCAGAAGCAGGGCTGGCGGTAATGGGCTGGCGGCCCCCAGCTGCAACCAACTTCATTTTCTGTCACAATTAAATGATCGCTCCAGTTTGCTCACGCTCACTTATTCAATTACCTCCTCGGCCCTGAAGGACTCACAGAGAAACAGCCATAAATAACCCGCATCAGCCGCCCCCCCAGGCTGTCATCCCCACACATCACTCACTGGCCCGGGCCGGACTTGCCTGCGAGAGCGGGCCCATCGCCACGTCCCCCAAGTCCGTCCTCCTCAGCTCCCACCACCCGCATCTGGAAGTCGAGCCCCGGCCTCAGAGCTGGCCGATGCGGCCCCTCCTGGCTCTGGCTGCCCAGCTGCGTACCTCTGGAGGTGTGACGTGTTGCCTCGTGAGAAGTCTTGGATCTGGCTTTGCGGTCAGAGCGTGTGCAGAGTCGAGGGTGAGACAAGGCTCTTCCCTACCTGCCGGCCCCCTCACCTCTACCCGGGCACCTCTACTCCAGGCTTCCAGAAATTCCCTGCTTTTCTGGCCCACATGCCTTTGTCAGTGCTACTGCCCTTGCTGCCCCCTTCATTCACTTCTCAGCCCGGGGACTCCAGGCCCCCTTGAGGGCCAGCTTGAACGCCGCCTCCCCGGGGGGCCTGAAGTCTGCCCCCCACGGCGAGTGTATCAACGTCTCCCTCCTCAGGCTCCCACAGCATGCTGAGTGCCTCTGGTGTCCCCACAGGATCTGCGCTTGGGAGATAGCCCCAGGATCAAATATTCTGGGCCACTGTCCCCATACCACTCAGGGCAAGAATCTTCATTCAGTTGGGGAAGGGTAGCCATCGTGGTGCCCTCCCTGACAGTCCCATCTGTGTAAGGCCTTGCCGGCCATTTATGAGTCCACTAACCACCAGTATTGGGGAGGCCGGGGTCACAACCTGCACCAAATTATTTCATTATGTCATTGCAGTATTATATTGGCCCTGGAAAATCATCCCGGCTTTACAGAGGAGGAAACTGAGGCTCAGGAAGGTTAAGATGCTGGTGCATGGTCCATCGCGGGGGAACAGCAGGGTGGGAACTCCACACCCACAGGCCAGGCTCTTGGCCTGCCCTCACGGGCGGTGAGAAGAACTAGCAGTCTCAGGACGTGGGTTCAAGTGCAGCTCTTCCACTGGCCTCTGTGTGGCTCCAGGGAGCCCTCTGAGGGCTTTCTTAGTCTCCTCCCTGCTGTAAAATGAAGAGACTCTAACAGGGGGCTTCTGAGGGACCCTCTGGTTCTGATGTTCTGGGATCCCATTTCTTTCTGTAAAGCACGGCTCTGACCAGCGGGATCAACAAAGCTAGGACAGTGGGCTCAGCTCCTGGGGAATGCTCTGGCGCCGAGCCCTGCCAGGGGCCCTCTGCGTGGCTGGGAAGGCAGGTGGCAGCATGCTCTCTCAAGGAGGGCAGCTCCTGAGTCTAGCACTGGGGGCAATGTTCTCTGGCATTCGCAGGCAGGGCAGGGTCCTTCCTCCATCGGCCTTCGAGGGCGGCTGCTGAATGTCACCATGATCACGCGGTGGCAGAAGACCCCGCACTGCGGGACCAACGGCTGTAGCTGGGCTCTCCGGGCCACCGTGGCTGCATGGGGAAGGCGCCCGCTCCGCACCTCAGCCAGATATGAGCTGGGGGACTCGGCCAGTAGCCCACGCCGCAGGGAGAACCAGGCCCGGGCTGAGGTCCCCAGTTGTGTCCACGCGCGCCCACGGAAGAGCCAGCGCCTCACTCCTGCCACCTCCCCTGCCCAGGGCTGGCCCACGGGCTTGACAGGGCAAGTGCAGGCCTCACCCCAGCCTCTCCCCTCAGCGTGGGGCTGCGTCCTCATGCCAGCGTGTGTCTGGGGCTGCCCAGTGAGTGAAAGTCATTAGGAATGGGGATCCTGGGTTCATGTCCCAGCTCTGCCGCTGAATAGCTGGGTGACCAGAGACCTCTCTGAGTCTGTTTCTCAGCTGTACAAGGAAAGTAATAAGGGCCCCTCCCTCACAGGGCTCCTGTGAGAATCACATGAGCGTGCGTGTGTGTGTGCGTGTGTGTGTGTGTGTGAGAACAGGGGGCCACGAAATGTGTGAATGTTAGTCGCCCCCCATGGATGGAATGATAACCCCCCTCAGAGAACCCCACGATGCTGACCCCATGCCCCGACCTCCCAGCTCCTGGCTGGTGTCTTGGGTGCTGCCCCCAGGACTGGCTGATGACACTCCTGGGGCTTCCTAGACAAGGAAGTCCATTGGACATACAGAGGGTGTCCTGCCTACCCAACTGTTTACGGTCTCCTCAGGTTCTGGGCTTCTTAGAAGGCAGGAGGAGGTAAGGGGGAACAGCTGCCACAGCCTGCGCCCCTCCACCCCGAGGGGTCTTCGAGCATCAGCCATTTGGGATTCCAATGCGGGTCCAGGCGGGCTCTGGGACGGGATCCTAATGCCCAGGCTAGTAGTTGTCAGATGGGGCCAGCACACACACAATCCCCTGCGAGTGGCCAACACCAGCCCTCAGCCCTCCTCCAATGGCGAGGGGCTGGACAGTGACTTTGTTCTGTGTGTGCTCTATCCTGGCCTTTCCAGGCATGGGGTGGCCGCTGATGTAGGAGGTCCAGGTCACTGCCATCTGAGGAGGCTCTGGATGACTGGGGGACAGACCAATGTGTCAACCATGAAGCAAGCTAAGGGGCTCTGTCCCTGCTGCCTTGCTCCAGGATTCCCTCCGAGGCACCCGGGGCCTGGGTGAGGTCCTCCGACGCCCAAGTCTCTGGGCAGAACCTCACAGCCCTGCCCTCCCAGTGCACTCATTCCCAAAAGCCCACTAATGAGGATACACTTATGCAGCACGAAGTGGTCTACCACCTCGAAGTGCTCACACATGGCCCGAACACAGCAGAGTGAAGCCAGGAATTACCAGCAGAAACAGACAAGGTGACAAGAGAATGTGAAAGGAAAAAGGAAAACCAGAGACAGAAAAAGCCAGAACAGCACAAAAAATAACCCATAGGCAGGCCAAGGAGGAAGGAGAGAGGAGCTTCCCCTCTCTGAGCCTCAATGTGCCAGCCTGTAAAATGGGGCTCCTCACACAGAGTGGATGTGGGGGGAGGGCCGTGGAGGGGGTGGTGGGCACATTGGGCTTGGAGGGTCCCACCGGGCCAGGCAGCGGAAGAGGGGAAGGGAGGGGAAGGCGGCATGTCAAGATGGGGTGCGGGAAGAGGAGCCTGGCACAGGGCACTGGGGGCTTTTGCAGGAGCCAGGGTGGGTCAGCCCAGCCACGGCAACCACGATGTTTATGCCATGAGAAAGGGGTGACGACATGTCCTGGAATATGTTGTTGTCTCTAGAGCAGGAAAACTGGGTCATGGGGGCAGTAGAGGGGGAGGCGGAGGGGGAGGGTGTCACAGGTCACAGTGACCAGGCAGGGCCTCCATGTCCGAGGCCAGGAAGAGAAAAGGAGCCCCTGAGACCAGCTCATGACCCCAAGCACCCCTGCTGTGAAAGCCAGGGCATTGAGAAGCTGGAAAGGAGAGTCGTAGATCCAGAATGTTACAGTTCATATGTTTATTCCGTCATTCATTCACTGAATGGGTACCAGGAGGCCAGCATTATGCAACATGCTGGGGACCCAGTGTTAAGCACCATGATCTAGGTCACTGCCCTCGTGGAAGGAAAATACACAGGGAGAAAATAATTACACAAGTACAAGCTCAACTATATCTGAGATCAGTGCTTCTAAAGAAAGGTCCTGGGTAGCAGACTATGTCCGAGAGGTCAGAGAGGACTTCTTGGAGGAGGTGACACTTGAGCTAGTGTTTGAAATGTGAAGAGGAGTTAGCCAGGCCGAGAGGTAAGGGAAGGGCGTCCTAGGCAGAAGGGACAGCAGGTGCAAAGGCCCCCCACAAGGTGTGGCTAGACCACAGAAGGTGAGGAGGTACCCCCAGAGATAGGGCTGGTACGATGGGCAGGGCTGGGACCCAGGGAGGGCTTTGGACTTTAAGGATGGGGAACCACTGAAAAGGATTAAGCAGGTAAGTGACATGACCTGAATTGTCTCAAAGCATCACTCTGGGGAGGTGGTCTATAGGAGCAGAGGTGTGGTAAGAAGGGAAGCCATCCATGTGGGAGAAGGCAGGGTGGTGGGCCAGGGTGGTGGCCGTGGAGATAGAGAAAAGGAGTCCAGTGTGGGACTTGAAATTCACAAGATGTGGTGATGGATAAACTGCCAGGGAATGTAACGATGAAGGGGCGGGGTCTTAAACATTCAGTTGAGTGGGGAAGTCTGAAGGGGGAGTACCCCTTTGCCTTGAGCAAGCAGGGCAGCCCCCAAATAGGTGACTGGATGCTCATGAGTCTCAGGCATTTTCTGCCTCCAAATGGTGGCATCCAAGAGCTGGCCTGGAATGCCGTGTTCACAGACGAGCCTCATGGGTCAGGGCTGATTTCCTAGAGGAGAGGTGGGATCAGGCCCAGAGGGCGAGCCAGGAGTGGCTGTCGAAGGAGGCTTCACCGCAGTTAAAGCTGAGCTTTAGAAAAATGACCATGAAGGGAACTTGGCCATAGCTGGGAAACAAAGTGGCTCATTCGATTGCATAAGTGGAAAGTACCCAATCACCGGCTCTGTGACCACGGGGCCCTGTGCGTTGTTTACTGCCGTGTGTCTCAAGAGGATCACATTGTAGGGGCTCAAAAGTTATATTAAATAAACAGATGCATCAGACGTCACTATGGAACTTTGCTCTTTACAACAACACAAGGAAACCAGAAAGCAAGATACTGGAAAGACGTTCCACCCCCCTGAGGCCCTGTGTTGATTAGTCAAGGTTTCCCAGAACCAGGCTTTGAGTCCAGCAGGTGGGAATGGGAGGTGGGGGAGGGCTGGGGGGAAAAGAGGTCACACCCTCTCTTCCAGGGCCAGGTAACTGGAGCCCAGCACATAGCTGGGCAGCGTGAGAGACCAAGGACGCAGAAGGCTCCCTGAGAAGCCTGAGCATCTGCCTGTCCTGGGGAAACGTGATCCGCTGCCCTGGGGAGCAAGCAGGGGCATGGGATCCTGAGCCCATTAAACCAACAGCCTCAGGGTGCCCAGGAATCCCAGGCTCTGCCTTGTCCGGGTGTGGGGAGGACTTAGGGTGAGGACCGGAAGTGAGGCTGACTACAGGAAGGGCCCCCAAGCCTGTCGTGGCCTTCCTGTGACACTGTTCTGGGCCACTAACACATCTGTCGGGGAGCTGGTGATATGCCAGGCTCCAGAGTGGGTGCAGAGCACACTGTGCGGTGACAGCGGGACCTCTGGGACAAGGGCCAGGAGACCTGCATTCCAGTCCTATCTCACCTAACACTTTGGCCCCTATCAAAGTCCAGGGCTCATCTGCTCCAAGCATGAGCAGTGAGGGCAGGCATGCTGTCTGCGGAGTGAGTTTCTCATGGACACGGGGAGGGGGAGTGAGGGGATTGTAAAGCCATCATGGTTCTCAGTGCTGCAGCAGGAAATCTGGGGGAGCCCTGTTAGAACCAGGAGACAGGCGAGGGCACCCTGAGGGAGGCATGAACCTGCAGGATGTGGCCCAGAGTCAGAGAGAGGCTGGACCAGACCAAGGGGCCCAGGCAGAGCCTGTGGCCAGAGGAGGCTGAGCCCGATACGAAACTGCAGCCTCGGGAGGCGAGTGCCCAACTCGGAGAAGCCAGGGAAGGGGCAGGCTGCGGCCCTGAGCTACCACAGCTAGAAGTCTGGGGCAGCAGACTTCAGACCTAATACTTGGTCCGGAGCCACTGAGACCTGAAGCCTGTCCCTTGATGAGCCTCTGTCCTTTGCCCACACCCATCTCTTCCATCTACATGTCACCAGACCCTGTCAAGCCTGTCACCTCAACATCGCAGGAGCTCACCCGCTCTTTTCTACTCCTCTGCGGGTAGGACCTGGCAGCCTCCTAACCGGCCCATCTCTGATCCACTCCTCCCTGATCCAGCAGTGTGGATGTGCACAAAATGCCAACCCAGGCCCTGCCCTTCCTGATATAAAGCCCTTCAGTTTCTCCTGAGAAGCCAAGGTTAGAGACCTTTGGGCCCACCTCCCCCACCTCAGCCTCGGCTGTCATCACTCCCCACAACTGGCATGCTCTGAGGCTCAGAGTGCCTCCACCTCCCTGATCATCCTCTTCCCCTCTGCCTCTTGGCCTTTGCATGTGCTCTTCCCTTAATTAGCATGCTCTTCCCACCACCCTCTCCCCACCCCAACCTGGATGACCCTGTTTGTCCTTCAGGTCTCTGATGGCTGCTTCCTCCAGGATGCCTTCCCTGCTCCCACCGCCCCCCCAGGTTGGGCAAGGTGTCCCCACTTCAAGCTCCATGTTCACCCACCAAAAACACTGGGATTGCCCTTCGACTTGATGAACACCCCTTCCTCCACCCCCACAGAAATCCCCTGACAACAGTCACTGGTCTGGCAGGTTCCTGCATCAGCTCGGCAGAGCAAGGAACAAATCCAGAACATACAAGGGCCTTGAAAACTACTTGACTGTCTTCAAGCTGATTGTTGGCTGGCTGGCTGTCTTCCTACATGACTTTCTCTCTGGCAGCCATGGCTGGGGCACACTGGCAGTAAAGTTGTGAGGGAACAGGGTGGGGGAGGGAGAACAAGACCCCCTAGCCTGGCCTTACCTCAAGGCTTCAAAAGCCCACCAGGGGCCCGATGCAATGTACCCTTGGAGCACAAGGCCTGGCATCCATCAGGCAGCAGAACAGACCCTGCCTCATTCCTCTCCTCCTCTGCCTTCTCTTAAAACTCCCCTCCCTCCTAGGCCCTCAAACCTCTGGGCAGCCATACACCAGCTGACTGCTGGACGTCAGCCCCTGCCAGCCCTTCCCAAGGGTCAGGTGACCTCTGTTCCCCAGGCCCGCTGGGCGGAACTGAGTGTAGGCAGACCTGCCCAGCAGCGCTGGAGTGCACAGCGAGCTCTCAGTGCTGGGACGCAGTTGGCAGGCACTGGAAGAGATTACATTCCCCTGGACCTTCCCTTCCACACACTCCCGGCCGTCCCTCCAGGAAGAAGGCCCTGGTGAGTGCCGCCTGGGGGGTGGGGGGAACAGGGCAGACAGGGCCTTGCTGAGCCCTTAATGGTGCCTGAGTGAGGGTCCGTCCTGAATGGGATGACCCCACCCCCAACAAGAGGTCCACCCTGCGGAGGGGCCGGTCTGTCTGGGTGTGTGTGTACCTCCGTGTGCACCTATGCGGCTGGGTCGGCTCAGGAACAGAGATTCTGTCGTTGCCCCCCGCCGCTAGAATAATTCCAACCTCCTGCGGGGAGGCAGGGCGGGTTCAGGGGACCTGGGACCACAGAGGAAGCTGTGTGGCAGTTACGGCAGTTGGAGCCAATGATTGGCACTGTTTAACCCTTTACAGAGGCAGCTCTCCCAGGAAACGTGGGCAGCAACCCCTGGGCTCTGGGAACTGTGTGTCCTGTCCCAGTAGCCCCACCCTTCCGCGGGGGGAGGGGCGTGCCCGTCTGGGGTGATGTCACTGCCCGTGGGCAGCAGCCTGTGGCCTGGGTACTGGGACTCCCATGCAGTGCTGGTAGACCATGAGCACTACCAAGGGCCCTGCCCTGGGCAGTAGCAGAGTTTTGGGGCCCCCTCCCTCTGGGCTCTTCCTGACCCTCAGGAAACCTGGACCCGAACCTGTCTGATTTTGGCATGGTCCTCAGGACCTCTGGGCATCTAGAGACCTCCACACCAGGTCCCTTCCCCAGAGACTGAGATCCTTTGGGGCGGGGCCCAGGCTTCCATTGTTTTTAAAAGCTACCAGTTTTTATTTGAACCTTTTCTCCTATGAAAAACCTTAAGCCTACAGGAAAAACTAGAGGGAATGATATCATGACTCCTGCACATCCTACCCCAGGATTTACACGGATGTTTGACCTTTGCCCTTTTGTTTCATTGACTGCTCTAAGACTAAAGTATTTGAAGTAATTTTTGGACATTACAGCATTTCCCCCCAAAGTACCTCAGGAGGTCCTTATATAAACCCAAGGCCATCAGCTCACTAACAAAACTAACAACTCCTGAAGAATGGCCACGTGGAGTTCATATTCAAATTTCCCCAATGCCCCTTAGATGTTTTTTATTACTTTGTTTAGACCAGGATCCAATCAAGGTACATGGGTCAGTTTGTCTTTTAAATCGCTTTATCTGAGTCTTTTCCAACCTCCCTCTTCCCCCAACCCATTGACTTGCTGAATTAAAGGGCCAGTTATCCCATAGGAGGATGAGAATATGGCTGAGTCAGACAGTTCTCAGCACAGAAAGGGAAACTGAGGCCCAGAGAGAAAGGGATAGGGACTCTGAGGCAGAACCAGGTCTCCCAGCCTGCTCCTGTGCTGTGCTCCCCCAGAGCCTCGTTCCTCTTCAGGGATCTGAGAAGTTCCTCCACTGCAAAGGGCCTGTGGCCCCTGGGACCCTCCCAGTATGCTCTATCCTAGAGCGTCCTGGGGGTGGCAGGCCAGGCTGAGCCAAACTGTGGCTTCCCCTGCATTCTTCTGCTCCGAGCAGGGTACCTGAATAAATCCTTTCCGTATCTTGTTCAACGGCAGCCGCAGGGAACAGCAATCACCTTTACAAGCATTGGGTTGTTCTGTGAAGTGAGATGAGAGGCCGGGAGGAGTCCAGGAATGGGGGTCGCAGGGGCTCACTGAGAGCCATTACTCTTCCTCATCCAGCAGGGCTGGGATTGTGGGGTCCAGCGGCCATGGGGACGGAGTGGTTGTCGGGCTGCCGAGGACCATGTTCCCTTCAGCTCAGATGCCCTCCAGCTCAAACACCCTGTCCCCTCTTTGGCAAGCCCTGTCCTCCTCAGAACATGCCTCACCTTACCTCCAGCCATACACAAGAAAAAATAGGGCATGGTGAGAGGAGAAGAAAAAGTGGAGGGACATCAACCTTGATGGTAACTTCTGAGCTCTTAAAAAACTGCCCCTCGGAAAGGCAGGGGCCCCCACGCAGCTATTCTGGGCTCTCTGAGGTCAGGTCTGGCAAAGCCAGGTCTGGGATGTGTTCCCTGTTGGGGACCAGGGCTGGCCGGCTGTGGGGTTTGGGCCAGGGACTCGCTCAGGGCTGTTCTGGCCCGTGTGCTGCTGCCCTCTGCTGGGGAAAGGCCCGCTCTCCTTCTCCCAGAACAGGCGGGCGCATCAGAGCTGGCCAGTTCCATCCCGGGTCTGAAGGAGCATGACCACAGGCTCACACAGACGCACTCACACATTCATCTGCACGCTTACACGTTTGCTCCACCCATGACAGCACTTTGACCTTAAAAGGCCATTTCTTCCTGCAGCCATAAAGTTGCCATGCTAACCACTGCCAAAACCTTCTGTCTCTGTCTCAAAGGCCTCTTACGTAAGGCAGGTGGCTGCTGACCACACTACTTAGAGAAAGGTGGGGGAGGTGAGGGAAAGGGTGTCAGAGGTTGGGAAACGCACACATCTGGGTGGTTAGCAGAATCCAAGATCCTGGACACAACTTCAAGGGGACCAGCCATGCCCAAGGTCCCCGAGGACCTGCGGTGCTGTCATGAGGTCAAGTCAACGGTAGGGGTCAGGGAGGGAGAAGCCTCCAGTCTCTGCCTCCCCCGGAGCAGCCCTTCCAGCGGCACTGGAATTCTGGAGTCATCTTTGCCCCATGCATCTCCTGCCCTGACAGCAAGCTCAGAACATTGCTGCCTCTGCTGCTGCGAAGGACATTTGTCAGTGGCTGAAGGGCTTCTAAACTAATAATCGCTGTATTAAAATCACATTTGGTCCTCAAACTAGAGGAACATTGGGAGATTTTAAATGCTAAAAGGAGAGAGAGGAAAAAAATCTCTTGAAGGATAAAATCAGCCCAAAAGAAGTTTGTGTGATGGAGGAATATGAAGCATCGCTCTGTGGTTCTGGGGATCAAGCCTTCCCTGGGGAACAGACGCTCCGCAAAGCCACATATTTCAGCATGGCTGAGAAGGTGAGCTGTGACGTCCCCTAGTGTTCAGCATTGATCCCATCGGAGCTGGGGGGGCGCGGCACACACGATGGAGGGCGCACAATCCCATGGCCCTTGAGTCATTTTTAGAATGGATTTTAAAACATGGCTTTTTACCCCCAGAAAATAATCTCGTGCTTTCCCAGCCTGGATGGCCCCAGATGATACACAACCCTCTGCCACACGAGAAACTCCAAAATCCTCCTGCCCATTACAACCTAAGAGTTTTAAATGGTTTTCGGGTCCTCTCCTCTCTAATAGATTAAAAAGTGCTCCCTCGGGCATCGCAAAGACATCAGATGGTCCTTGTACCAAACCTCTGGCTCCAGCAGGCCTGAGAACTGTTCAGCAGGGCTTGAGAGGCAAGAGGGCAGGCCACAAACCATGAAGCTTTTGAATCTGCAGCCAATGCTCCCTATACGGCAGTCTTTTGATACAAGCTGCTTCTTAATTATCTCCTCCCCAGAATGCTTCCCAGCCCCCCAACTCCATCAGATTTACTGGGATGCGATCCTGAAGGCTTCCACACTTCACCCTCTCAGGCAACCCTCTCCTCCCTGGCCTCAGGAAGACCCAGACAGGCCCCCTCTAGGCCCTCAAGTGAAGCAGGCCAGGCTTACTGCCGCTCAGAGCCCTCCCTCTGGTCTCCCGGCTGGTCCTGGCACTTCCCTGTTGCTCCCTATGCCCCACCCCACCCTAAGACAAGCCCTCCTCGGGCCCAGCTGACCTCCATCCAGGCCGTGACACTGTGCCCACCTTAGGAGACAGCAGCGCCTCTCCCAAACTTTTCAACTAGGACTCCATTTCAACATAATTTGGTTCCTACAAGTCCCCCTGCAATATTCATTATACTTTTAGTATCTGCTGATTGAGGAAATGGATGAGGATAAAAACTACTAGGAGCTCAATAACGCCTAGAAATGAATTTGTATTTTGGTAACCACAGAAGTGTTCGCGTACATGTGAGAGGTCACCATGTTCTCAGGGTCTTACTGCTCTGCTCCAAGGATGACGCTTGTGGTGGTGTGGCCTCGGGAACGTCGAGACAGGCCCACGGGCGGCAGCCCTTCACCCTTGGCCCCGCGAACCCACACTGCTGAGCGCCCCTCTGGGCCCTGACCAGCAGGTGTGAGCTCCAGGAAGGCTCCCATTTCTGACGTAGGCCACAGAGGCACACAGCATGGAGAGGGCCTCGGACGGGAGCCCGGCCCGACACCACAGCTGCACCCCAGCCAGAGTGTTCACTAGCTCCCAGCTGTGCCAATGGCCTTTGACATCTCAGACCCTCGGGTTCTCCACCTGAGAGGGGCTCTCTTCAGAAACAGAGATGGTGACTGCAGAGCCAGTGGTCCCCAGGAGAGGCGTCAAAGGAGTGGCTCGTGTTACACAGGGTGTATTTGCACAGGAAGAACTTGAGTGCCCAGCTCCAGCAAGGTCCCTTGCTACATCCAGGCTCCGTGCTGGGGATCTGGCCATGGGCCGGTGTGTGGGTCAGGAGGCACGAGGCCGCGCCACCTAACAAACCAGCCCCAGATCGCAGGGGCCTCCTAGAGCAGAGATGTGCTTCTCTGTCAGGTTCCGGGTCCGACACGTTCCGAGACGAGACGGGCCAGGAAGAGAGGACAGGGGCAACAGCTTGCCCTTTGAGCCCCCACGGCAGTGGCACAGGGCATTCCCATCCACATCATGTCAGTGGAAGCAAATCACGGGGCTGCACTTACCTTTGAAGGGCAAGGGAAGTGCAATCACACCATGTTCCCACAGGAAAAACCAGAGTGTTTGCGAATAGCGCCAACAATGACCACAGTCAGCCAGCTTGTTTCCAATACAAGGAAGCTTCCAGGCTTTCGTAAGACACGGTTCATGATTAATTTAGTCTAAGTTGGAGCTGCTACAAGTCTGATGGGTGGTCTCACCTGCCGTCTTCCCTGAAATGGGAGCAGGAAGCTTGAACGAGGTGTATCTTCTATAATTTCTAATGAGCTCAAGTTCAGCATGGGGCTAGAGATTAGATACACACAGGCTCTCAGAAAAAGAAATGTGCCAGCTGCTAGTGACGAGACACAAGACACTCACCCACCTCAGCCTGCTGGTGGCCTCTGTCTCTGTGTCTGGCATCACTGGTCCTGTCATCGGTCCCCACTCTGGAAGCCAAATACAACTGCAGGCCCTGCTGTCCGTGACCCCCCCCCCCTTTCAGACCAGCGGCAGGCTGGTTATCACCCAGGCTCCCCGGGGCTGCATGGGCACAGAGAGCCCCACGGGGCCTCATTCAGCCACCAGCTGGATGGTGGGGCCCACCAGAGATTTTAGCCCTTGAGTCTCCTGGAGTGAGCCCACAGAGACAGGACAGGAGGACACGGGGACCTGGGCCATTTGTCCATGACTCCTGGGGAAAGGGGCTTCCAGCTGAGCTCTTTGAGCTGGGGCCATCTCACCCTCTCCCCTTCTCCTTCTCCCTCCCCATGTAATGCTAGGGCAGGGTGCTGAGTGAAGGCCCAGCTGTGGGGCTATGGAGGGAAGGGTGGGCTGGAGAGAGGACATCTGTCCCTCTCTGACACACTAAAGGGGGCCCAGTGTACTTAGCAAGTGTGTCAGAGGGGGCGTAAGGTCCTGTCTCAGGCAGGCGCCTCACCTGCCTTCCCAGCACCAGAGCTGAGTCAGTCCTGAGAATAACCCACGCAGTGACAAGCCTCGAATGGTGGAGATGCTTGGGGAGAGAACTCCACAAAGGAATGCTGTGCATTCTGTCATCTGAGCATCGTGACAAGGCTGTGGCCGTGGGTGGGAAACCAGGACTCAGACGAACATTATGAGTTCAACCCGAGGCCTCAGCAAGTTAGTGGGAATGCCTGGGACAGATCTGGGCTCCTGACTCCCCGCCCAGTGCTCTGAGGAAACAGGGCACCGATCAAGGCCAAGGCCTGCACCAATGTAACTGTGTGTGGCAAAAGGAAGGTGTGGGTTGAGAAAGATCCGTCAGCTTGAATTATTTACTTGGAACTTCTGAGGAAGGACTGGGAAAAACGGAGGTCTTCCCTAGTTCATTCCCACACAGCAGGAGGCTGTTCCCAGTGACAGAAAGACAACCGTGGGAAGGGAAGTTTAGCATTAGTGCGAAGGGGAAGCCGCAGGGCCCACTGGCCCGCTTGGGTGCTGATGCCTCTGCCCTCCATCCTCCCCTTGCCTCTTCCTGCCAACCTGCGTCAGAACCACAGACCACAGAGCTCAGGATCAGGATGGCCCTCAGAGATCACCTCATCTAGGTCCTAAGGTGAGCATGGAGAGAAAGAGCCTGTTTCCCCACTTGTTGATTTTTTTTTTTTTTTTAAGTAAGCTCAATACCCAACATGGGGCTCAAACTCACAAGCCCAAGATCAAGAGTCACATGGCTTACCGACTGAGCCAGGCAGGTGCCTCAAATCTAGATTTTTTAGAAGTACAGGCTGACTACCCAGAAGACACCCCATCACTACCAAACTCACTCTAAGTTTGCACTATTGTGCCGTGGATTGCCTTGGAGGCCCAGATCTTCCTGGCTCGCTCTGTGCTGAGAAGGTTCAGCCAGGGCCCCTGAGAGTATCTGGAATGACAGTGCTTCTTGGGTCTTCCTGACATCCCCAGCCAAGAAGCCCAATACCAAGCCCTGGCTCTCGGTTGGCCTGCCCTGACCCCTCATGATGGTTTCTGCTGAGGTGAGGAGCCCCTTCACCCCTGGGACACATACTCACTTCATCAGGTTGGAGGAAAGCAGGCCAGGGGTAGTCAGGAGGGAGAGACCAGGCCTGGGGCACAAGAAAACCTGGGTCCTGTCCCAGCACAGCCAGTGACTAGCAGGTGACTTTGTCCAGGTCCCAGTTTCCTTGGGGCTCAATTTCCTGACTTGCAATGTGGGTATACAGCAGCCCTCAGCCTCTCCGGTTAGCTATGGGCTTACATAGGCTGATCTGTACAGCACACCTCAAACACTGCCTGCCTGGCCCATAGCAAGCTCTCCGGCTTTACTGCCATTTACTGTTATTTCCTCCCCATGCCACTGCTGTGAGGTGACGCTGAGGTCCTTGGAGCCCTTTAGGGAGACAGGACTGTAGGGAAGAAGGTTGAGCACGAGGGCTCCCTGCGACGCCGCCTGAATGCATCCGCAAGGCTGGGCTGGCTCAGCAAGGCCACGCCTGGTTGATTGGTGCTGGGCCACCTTGGTTTCTCTCCTTCCTTCCTTCTTGCCTTTACCACATTTGCCAGCAGGACTGGGTTTGCCAAGCAACTGTGCCACCTTGTCACTTATCAGCTTATCCCTGCGCCGATTTCAGATTTGCTTCTGCATCTAGATGCCTCCTGCCAACTTCTCAGCTTGTGGAACGGGCTCCAAGTGGGGCTCCCTCTGAGCAGTCTGGGAGCCGCCCCGGGGTGAGGCCAAGGCTATTGTGTCAGCACGGCCCCTCACCATCAGGCCTAGGGCACCACCCGCCCCAGCCACCCTCACCTTCCCGGTGCTGTTCCAGCCACACACACTCTCAGAAGCCTCATCCTGCACCCAGTATAGCAAATGCACGTACCAGGCAAAACAGCACCCCCTTCCTAAAGAGGCGCTCCGTGGCCTGAAAGACAGTAGCCAATGCGAGAGAGAAGACCTCTGGGGGGTTGAAAGGAGAGGAGAAATGGGCCCGGCTGAGGCTTTCGGCACCACCTGGTGCCAGAGGTTCAGGTCGGGGGTGGGGCAGGGTCTCTTGGAACTGGAGTCCTGAACAAATTGATAGGTACTCCATGCAACGAGCCAGCTGGCCATGCCCGTGGTCTGGACTGAAGGTTGTTTAGAGCATTAATCATGTCCAGGGCTTTCTAGCTTGGTAGCATCCCTGGCTGGGAGACCACCGGAAGAGAGAGCATTAGTAACTCGGAGGTGTTGGGCACCCCTGTGGGAATGTCTTCTCAGGACAGGACGAATGTGGCCAGAAGAGCCTCCCCTCTTCTGGAGAGAACCACAGTGTCTCTTTGGGCACTCTCCTGGGACAAAGTCAGGATGTCTTTCAGGGCTATATTTCCAGTGTGGAGTTCCAGCAAGCCTGCCTTTAGGGAGGAAAAGGGAGCGGCAGCTCATAAGGAATGAGGCCGAGACAAGCAGCTCCCACTTTCCTCCTGCCTTGCCCCTGGCCCACACCAGAGCCCAGTCAAGGCATTTCAGGCCCCGCTTCCCTCTTGTGCAAAGCGGTGATGAGAAACACCGCCTTCCTTCCAACCCAGAGCTGTTGGGAAAATATGACCACTACAGCAATATACTAGAAATAATTATGACAAATCATATTTATTGAGTATTTAGCTCTGGGCCCTCAGCTAACCTTTTCACGGTCTTTATCTCAATTTTTTCCTATGTTCATGAAGTAAGTATCCTTACTATTTCATTTTATGGATGGGGAAACTAAGGCCCAGAGAGGTTTGGTAACTTCAGAGTGACACAGCAATTATGTCGTGGAGCCATGAAGCAGACGGATGTGTACAGGTGTGCTATACAAAACCGAAGCTTTCTTGTGCCCTTCAAGCCCCTGCAAGAGGCCAAGCGCCCCAACAGCAGGACCTCTGCTCTCTCCTTGGGCCTGCAGTCAATGTTCCCAAAGGAGGCAGGAAACACGATATGAGGAGTTAAGATACAGCCTCTGCACTCTGGAAACCTACGGTCGTGTGTATTATTTGATTTTTTAAAGAAGATTGTATTTATTTGACAGAGAGAGAGAGTAAGAGAGGGAGCACAAGCAGAGGGAGTGAGAGAGGGAGAAGCAAGCTTCCCGCCGAGGAGGGAGCCCAATGTGGGGCTCGATCCCAGGCCTCCAGAATCATGACCTGAGCCGAAGGCAGACGCTTAATGACTGAGCCACCCAGGCGCCCCCATATTATTTGATTTTTTTAAAATGTTAGGCACAGGACAGTACTTAGAGAAGGTTACCTCTCATCCTGGCTCCCTGGAGCAACCACAGTACCAGTTTCCTGCAACTGATTATTCTAGAAGTGACTGAAGCCTCTGTATAGTCCTGTTCCACTACTGGTGGGTCATGGCTGGGAACTGTAGATCCTTCTGCTCTTCTCACACCCCGTCTCCCTCATACCATTTCCACCTTCCTCCTCTGCTTTCCAGGCCAACAGACAGAGGGACAGCTGTGCTGTGACAGTTACTGAGGCCAAGAAGGAGAGAGCTGCGCCACTGGCAGCCCCGCCTCCTGTCCGGGAGCTGCCTCTTCTCACCCAGGCCTTCCTCCCATGGACACATGGTTGTGCAGGACAGCACGGATGCTGGGGAGGCCAGAGTGGGTGTGCGGCTAGAGCCCTTTCTGCACCAGGTTGGGGGGCACCTGAGCGTGATGAAGTACGATGAGCACACCGTGTGCAAGCCCCTCATCTCCCGGGAGCAGAGGTTCTACGAATCTCTGCCTCTGGCCATGAAGCGCTTCACCCCACAGTACAAAGGTGAGTGTTTTGGCGGCCAGTCGCGACTCCGTGCCTGCCATCGCGGGCCGGGCTCGTGGGTGCACACGCATATGCACGCGTACACACACACCATCGCCTCCCCGGCACTGTGCAGTATGAGGGCTGCCATGGAGACAGGCCCCCTCCCACAGCCCGGCTGGCCCTCACTGTCCATTTCTGTGAACTCTTCTAGCCCCCAGGCCTGAAGTCTACTGCCATTTGGCATCCCTACAAATTAGCTCAAGCCACTAGGCTTCGAGGAACTGAAAATGGAATAAAATGAAACCCTGACCCCGTGCTGCTAGGGTATCTGGTCTGTGCTTTGGGCGTGCCATGGCTGGGTCCTATGACCAGGGCTGGGAAAGACAGGGCAAGCTGAGGCCTCCTTCCCCTTCCTCCCGAGACCCAGGTGGATGGGAGGGGCCTTAGGCCTGGGTCAGGGCATGAGGAGCTGGGACCTGACATGTTTAGGAAGCCAGAATTCCTCATTCTCATCTACTGGCCAAGCCACTACCATGGGCTGCCTCCCAGGTAAAGCTGGGGAAGAGGGGCACAGAGCCATGTATGCTCCAGATCTGCGTACAAGGGGGGTTCTGGGGAGTGAAGCCTGGATGGGGAGGGCCACCATTTGTGCGCCTCCAGGCAGGGGCCCTCTGGGCAGGTGGCCAGCATTCACAGGGCAGGGCCTTTGTCCATACCTGGCCAGTAAATGTGGTTCACACGGCTCAAGGCATGACTGCCGGCTGCCAGCCCCTTGAGGGGATGACTGCCCAGAGAAAAGACCTCTTTTAAAGGTTTTTTAAATGTTGTGACTACAAGCTTCTGCCCTTGAATAAGCATCTATAGTAAAAGTGATGATAACATTCAAATAAGTCAGTCAAAAACTTACTTGCATTTCCATGATAACCAGGAAGGACGGGGCCTAGCTCTACGGGTGTTTCTCAGAATGTGCTCTGGGACTGACCAAGGCTGGTATAGGGGTTCACATGCAGATTCCCAGGCTCCTTTCCACACCTGTGAACGAGAACTCCTGGGGCAGGGCCCAGGGATCTATATTCAACATTCAGACTGGGATTCATTGATGGGGGGGCCAAGGCCTTGAGCCCCATCCACCACCTCAGCGCCTGCTTGCCAAGACCTTCCCAAGAGTCCGAGATGAGGCCCATGAGCACCACACACTGAGAGAGAGGGGCGGGTGGCTCGAGTGCAGCCTGTGCAGGCCTCCCCTGGGGCCTCTGGGGGCGCAGGCCAGGGTTGCCCGGGCATCAGTTGTGGGTCACTGCCCATCTCATCAGGGCGCCCACTGGAATGAATGTCCTTTCGCAACAGAACTCAACCTAGTGAAGGGGTAGTAGGATCTTGCGCAGGGTGGCCTCCCGCCCATAGCATTTCACGTTTGTTGGACACAGCTCTGGAGCTGAGACAGACGGCCAGGGCAACTATAGGCAGAGCAGGAGAGTGAAAGAGGCTGCTTGGTCTCCAGGACCCCATCCCGACCCCTCCCTGGGCCCTGTCTACACGTGCCCATTCCTCCAGGGGAGGAGGGGGAGAAGGGCACCCCTCCCTGGGAACTCTCAGGTACTGGTCTATTGTCCAGACCCCGCTTCTACCCCACCCCCCAGGCCCAGTGAGGCCCATCCCTGGCACCACCCGCCTTAGGGTTCTAACTTGATACATTAATTCAAGCCAAGGCATCATGGGCACAGAACCAACGGCCACAGAGCACGGCCCAGTCTCTGCCTCGGGGCTTCACCCAGGAGACAGTGTTTCCACGCAAGTGGGGGAGGGGGGCCTGGGTCAGGGAACCACAGGGCACCCCTCAGGGGAGACCACACAGCCCTGCTGAGGGAGACGGTGAGGCAGAGCCCACGGACTCTGGTGACACCCAAGCATGAGGGTTCGTGGTGCAGAAATGTGGATTCACTCGACAGCTGGAAGGCGGTCTGTGGGGTGCCACGGGCCAGGCACCCCTTAAGGAAACGCCCATCTAGGGAGACAGAGAAAGGCCCAGAACCAGGGCCCCCACACTCTCAGAACCCTGGAGCAAGTGGCTGAGGAAACGGTCCCTCCGAGGGCTCCCAGGCTGCGCAGGCTCCTTGCTTCACCGGATAAGAAAAGCGGTCTCGGCTAACTCTCAGCATTCACTCAGTGCCAAACACAACCGTAAACAGTTCCCACAGATCAACTCAATCCTTGGAACAACTCTCCGAGGCAACACCACTGTCAATCCCGTTTCTCAGGTGAGGAGACTGAGGCCCAGAAAGAAGACATGACTTGCTTGAGGCCACACAGCCAGGGAGAGGCAGAGCCAGGATTAAAGGTCCGAGGTCTGGCTCCCAAGTGTGGGCTCTCGGCCACTGCAGCCAGCCACGGTCACCCAAGAGATGGGCTCCTCGGATGCCGGTGCTCAGGGGGTCATCTAGTGCAATGAAAAGGGGGTATACCTTGCCCAGAGTCACTCAGTGAGTGACCTCAGGTCAGGGGGATTCGAACAGCCACAAGGCTGCCCCAGGGGGACCTCCACCAGAAAGAGGGGGGCTGTTTCTGTAGCGGCCACCGTGTGCCAAGGAGCACACCCTCTCCCTTCTCACTGTCCTGCATGGTGATGAAATCAGGGAGTGCTGGGCAGGGACATCACTCCCAAGGCTAGCCTCCCCATGCCAGGAGCTTGTCCGGACCTTTTGCTGGACTCCTCAGGCAGGGCAACATCTTGGGGCTATATCGCTCTGCCTCCCAGGGTACCTGTCAGCTTTGGGTGAGCAAGGACATACTCCTAAGTCTGGTTGGTTAAGGGATGAGCTGGCGAATAAATGCTCTCATGAGCTTAAAAATAAATATATGACAGAATATTCCCAGAGGCTGGGGAAGCTGCTTGGCCAAACCGAAATTGCTGAGATGCTCTAGGCATGGCAATTGTGGCAGTAAGCACTCTTGTCTTCCCAGCTGGCGTGACTGCAGGCAAGCTCTGGCTGTGCCCCGCTCCCCCAGCCAGGCAGAGGTGGCAGAGTGCTGGAAGCCCATGTCCCTCCGGGCTTAGCCCCCATGGACACACAAAGCAAGCCAGAAGCCAGGCTGGGACCAACACGGTTCTTGACTAAAAACCAATCCAAGCCCCAAGGAGTCTGGATTCCACGGATAGGCTGCTTCGGTACAGAGCAGGCACCTTGAGATAGTCTGCAAAGCAGCTATCTGCTATGGGTCTCGGGCTTCAGAGCAAGGTCTGGGCTGAGCCGGAGAGGAATGTGGCAGAGGGAGGGAAGACAGATAGGTGGAGACAGAGCCAGAGGCATACAGGAAGACGGAGGCAAGAGGCAGGGACACGAAGCCTGGCTGAGTAGCTCTGACAATATGAGAAATAGAAATGATTTTTGAATTTTATTGGTTCTGGGTTATTTTGCACCTCTGCTCACCTTCATTTATTTAGACAGTCATATCTGATGAGATCAGACAAGAGCTGAAGCCTAGAGAAACAGGGGAAGGTTAAGCTTCTTGTCCTCCTGGGGCTGGGCCTCCCTGAGACAGTAGTTTCTGGCAAGTCACCATAGTCCCACAGGCCAGATGGTGAACTGAACTTTATGAAAGACCCAAAAGGGCCGCACTCCTGGCTGGCATACCGTCCTGGGCTCCCCAACCGCCAGGAGGCTCCAAGCTCCCCAAGGACAAGCATGGAGGCCAGCGTGCTCTCCTTTCCCCACAGTGGAGGGGTGGGCTCTGGGACCTGTGCCGGCTTCCAGGTCGGCCCTCCTCCCTAGAACAAGCACAGATGCCCTCCTGCCTGAGGAAAGAGGAACAGCAAGGGAAACACTATGTCCTTGGGCTTCATAGCACTCCCAACTTTCTGGACCGATGACCCTCTCAAAACAGGGTTCTCTGTTCCCTCCCATGGAACAGAACGGCCAAAACAAATGGGATGATGTTACAGCAAGCACATTCCTCATCCACACACAAGTAAACACAGCATGACATCGCCAGGTCTTCCAATAAAGTCCTCAGCCCCGTGTGACATCTTGTTCCTTCTTCCATGGCCACGTCTGCTGTGGCCTTTCTCAGAGGTCCACCCCTTACTGTGTGACCTTGGGCAAGTCATTCCATCTCCCTGAGTCTTGGTGACCACGGACAACAGCCTCGCAAGCTTGCTGTCACTCAGTGGTGACAAACATGGCACTGCAGTTCTTTCCCTGACCTGCCACTAGCCCCCTGTTCATAAAGGCGGAACCGGGCTCAGGTAGGTAAATGACAAAATGCCAGGTTCAGGTACAGTATTATTAGTGGTATCATTATTAATTCACAGGACTCAGGGGCCTGAGATGAGCTGAGGCAACGCAGAATTTTTTTAAGGAGCTAGAAAGAACTGAATGTCACTCTCAGGCTGCGAAATTAGGGCACTGGGAATCTGAGATGGCAGGACTAGCCCTGAGAGACCGCTGAGCTAGGCACAGATGACCCTGAAGAGCGACTTGCTGAATTAGAGAGCAGCCCTGGAAATGAGTGTCTGCACTGACCAGCCTGGGCAGGGACACAAGCAGGGAAATCAGCTGCCCTGGCTGACTCAGCAGAAATTATCACTTGCACTGGGAAAGTGACCAAGTAGCCAGGGGAGGAAATAAATACCTGAGGGGACCTGATAACATGTAGCCCACCTTCTCTGTAGCCCACCTCATAGCCCACCTTCCGGCAGGAAATGAGCGGTATACTGAATGGCTTTAAACGAAGAGAGTTTTCAAAGGGATGGCTTACAGACATGCACACGGGATTAAGAGAACTGGGGACCAGCACCCCTGAAAGGCTGTGACCACCCTAGGCCTAAAGGGAATGAGGTTACGGACACAGCAAGAAGGAGGCCACAGAGGGACAGGACCACGCTGCGGCAGGGAGGGAATCAGTGGAATCAATACCTCGGTCTTTCTCCGGCCCCGCCTCATCTCCCTCCAGGGTCCTCCACCAGGCCAACCCCTGGGAAATCAGGGGCGAGGCAGCCATTGCTGCACTCGACAGGGTCAGCCTGGCAGGCACATGGCAGGGTGGAGACAGGTGCAGGGTGGCCTGGAGGGAGAAAGGGCTCCCGGAACAGTCAGGGATCAGCTACAGGAAGAACCAAGGACTCTAAAGCCATTTGCAAGGCTGTCTCCCATGCCACCAGCCAAAGAGCTCCATCTCCACCAGAACTCTGGTGAGGCCAGGCACCCACGTAGTATGGAGGCTGAGCCCCATGGAAGGCCCAGACTGTGCTGCCAGAGCAAGAAATCCAATAGGGGTGACTATGGAGCCGCTGACACGTGTGCCAGACCTAATTACCTGACCTGGCCCCTGTCCCGGAGGAGAAGCCAATTAGCATGTTTGTTCACTGGGTTTCCTCACACTCTCCCCTCTCACAAGCAACAACTGGAGCGGGCTGCCGTGCCTTGCTTACAAACACCGATGGGCAAGAGTTATCGTAGCTGGAGAAATTCCCCAGGTCTCCTGTTTTCTATCAAAGAACCATGTTTTGTCAATAATATTCATGTGCTGTGTGTCTAACTGAAGGCGATGGCGGGCCTTCGTGTTAAAGCCAGAGATGAGGTGGCGGGGGAGAAGTCTAAATGATAGGGACCCAGGGCTGAGTCCCGGAAGGCCTTCTGAGGCGGGCTTCCTGGAAGAAGCTGGTTAGACAGATAGGGAAGGGAGAGAAAGGATGACAAAGGAGGCACAGGGAAGTTATGGCATGGGCCCCAACTTCCCTCACGGCCTCCCTGAGGAAGGGCGCCCTCTTTGCAGGACAGGCTCTGATGACCCCAGGTTGGGCCCCACTGGAACATCTCTGTTGTGACTGAGAAGGTGCCAGTGTGCACCAAGGAACCAGAGGTTGAGAACAAGATGTACAGGGCTGGCTTTGTTCAAAGTATGAAAGCGCACTGAGATGCAATGAAGTAGAGCCAATGCCCTGACCAGCCCAAGGCTGTTTTCTGTAGGCTCTGCAGCCCTGGGCTCATTCTGGAACAGTCCTCGTAGCTCTGCCTTGAGAGAGCAGTTAGGGCGGGGGAGGGCAGAAGGTTGATCAATGCTCTTAAACTATAATTCAAAAGGATGTCACCCCTTGCAACATGTCCACCGGGTAAACTCCATCTGGTTTCCGCCCCCCCATGTGCTCTGCAGGCACCATCACCGTGCACCTCCAAAAAGACAGCCGAGGCCATCTCAGCCTGGTGGCCACTCCACTGAAGGAGAACCAGGGGCCCTTCAAGGTCTCCACGAAGTCGGCAGCAGTGGCCATATGGCAGACCCTGCAGCAGACCACCGGCGGCAGTGGTGGTGCCCACCCCCTCGTCCAGTGGCAGCTGGCTCACTCGCTTGAGGAGAGGTGAGGGCCACGTGGCAGGATGACAGGAACCTAGCAGGGACCAGCTTTGCTCCCACCTGCCCCAAGGCCAACAGCTATCCAGCAGGGCCCAGAAAATGACAGATCCACAGGAAGGCTCCTTCTAGAAGCACAAATGCCACCAAAGGGAGGCATGAGTTTTCCTTCACATGGCTGTAGAGAGAGTACTCCCATGTGTTTATCTCAGAAACTGCCACATACGTACGGTCCTATGCAGAGCGGGCACTCAGGACATATTTGTTTAATTAAATATCTGTTTCACTGAGACCATGCAGTGTCTCCGGGTGGGGGTGGGGAGATACAGAAACCCAGAGAGTTGACACAAAGGAAAAGTGGCTAATGGCAGTCTGAAATCACTTTTCCCCAGCGGTCAGGAAGTGACAACGAGAGAGGTCAATGCAGACCTGGGTGGGATCTCGGAGACCAGGCAGCTCAGGGCACCTGAGGTCCCAGAGAGGTCTCCAGAACCTCTGATAATGTTAGCTGACCTTTCTCAGATGAAAAGGACCCCTGGGGACTTATAAAACATTTATGGGAAACAAAAGAGAGCTAATACAATGAAAGTACCTCCCTTCCCCAAGGAGCACATCAGATCTAATTAAGCCTCTTGGCTCAGTGTCAGGAAGCAGGTACACATTATCTCCATTTCACAGATGGGGAAGCCAAGATGCAGAGGACAGGAGAGGGTGGACCAAAGATCCAGGATTCCCAGCCCCGAGGGTGCTTTGAGGTCTCAGGGAAATAATGACATAACGCACTCACAGCCTGAACCCCCAGCCTTCTGATCCCAGGCAGGGTCGCTGTCCCCACACTGCATTGCCTTAGAGTGCAAGAGGAATCCAGATCAGCTGCAAGTGAATTTAAACCACCTCAGCCCTCTGAAGAGGCACTGGGCTCTAATGAGTACTGGGGTTCGGAGAGACACCCTGCAGGGCTGCAGTGTGGCCCGATCTGGTGCCCAAGGCCTGAATGGGGCAGGAGGGACAGTCCAAGGCCCTGCAGGCAGCCTGGAGAGCAGCCAGGGACTGTCCCTGTCGGAGCCCAGCCCAGGAGAGCCCTGTCCGAGAGATGGGCACCCTCCCCAAGCCCTCTGGCCATGGCTACTCTGACTGTCGTGTGCTTCCCTCTCCCACAGCCCGGCCACATCGCTCCTGAGGTCCGAGTTCCACCTGGTGGAAGACGCTAAAGGGAACCAGGCCCAAAAGGAGAGCTTTAACCCATGGGGCCTGCAGTGCCACCAGGCCCACCTGACCCGCCTGTGCGCCGAGTACCCAGAGAACCAGCGCCACCGTATCCTTGCCAGCGCTCCCTGCCTCCCTGCTGCCGGTCAGAGGGTGGGGGGACAGAAGAGGGGTGAAAGAGACAGGCAGACTGGGGGGGCAGAGCCACGGACATGGGGGCCAGGGGAGGTGTGTGCACGGAGAGACTGATACAAGGGAGACATCGAGGCACAAGCCCTTAATCCTGGGACCTAGAAGAAATCTGATCCCACCAAAAAAAAATCAGAGAATATGGAGGAAGTAGGACTGGGAATGAAGCTGCACACAGTGCCTGTGGCCGGGCCACTGGCTGTGTTCTTGCCATCACCTGGGCAGAGAGGCTGGGTTGGGCTGGGGGTCTCTGGGGGCAGATAACAACCATGCTGGGTGAGGGTGGCAGGGGGCTCAGAGGGCTGGGTGGGTTCCCCACACCCCAGCCTCCCTTCTAGCCCTCCAAATTCTCCCCACATGTCTTCCTGTGGAGCTGATGGGGTGAGGGGGTATGGTGCTCCCTCGGGGAAGTGTCTGAGAGGGAGGCTCTTGGGGAGGCACCCCCCCTCCCCCTTAGGCTGCCATGTTCTCAGTGAGTATATTTAGACTTGAAATAGCCCTTTGTCAATGCTGGGCTCCTTCCTGCAAATGGGTGACTGGTTTCACAGTATTTACGAAGACACATCTGCAACCCTAATCCCTAAGAAGCTTTTGCAGGATAATTACTCCGCTGAAATTAATATTCCTGCAACTCATCTCCAGAGCTAACATCAACCCACTTCTCCCAAAAGGTATTGGCCCATTCAGTGACTTGAGGCTTTAGCCTTATGATTTTCTGCCATAGAATGTAAATTGGGCATGGCCTTCCAGGGATTTCATGCCTGCATTTAAATTTCAACCTCAGAGCAGAAAGGAAAAGGAAAAGAAGCTCCCATAGTCATAAACTCTCCCTCAATAAATGGACTTATTAAAGCAGCCTGCAAAGCTAATACTTTGAATTCTTAAGAGGGGCGATGGACTTGTCTGTGCGGAGCCAGGGGGAGAAGGAACGGCGGTCAGAGAAGGAGGTCCTAGGCAGCCGCCGGGGCATGTGAACTGCTTCCGTGGAGGCCGCAGCCTTCCTGTCCGCGGAACCTTCCTGAACTTAGCGTGACCAGGGTTTCTGCTGCTGGAAAACGTCGTGTCACAGTACCAGCTCCCCTGTATCCTGGACCTGAAGATGGGGACCAGGCAGCACGGGGATGATGCGTCGGAGGAGAAGAAGGCCCGCCACATGCGGAAGTGTGCACAGAGCACCTCGGCCTGCCTGGGCTTGCGTATCTGTGGAATGCAGGTAGGCGGCAGAGGGACCACCGTGCGGCTGGGAGTTTTGGCGCGTCCACTGCGGACACCACTGCCCACAGAGCCATCCACACAAGAGGCAGCTGGGCACAGCAGCGCCGCCCCCACCCCCTTAACCCAAGCAGGAAAGGCAGATCCTGTTCTAGGACACACTGGGATTTCTGTAAGAGCCCCTTTCAGGATAGTGGTGCCGAGAAAGTTGCCAAAATTTTTTTTAACTCGGTTTCAGTGTTTCCGGCAGGTGAAACGTCCCAGTTTCACCTGTCCACATTGAGATCAGACCTCTGGTGACAGTGTGTAAGCAGGGCTGGGGAGAGAACTGAAAAAGAGCTTCTCTGTGGACTCCGTGGCTTCCTCAGTCCCTTGAAGGGTACAGCTGAACCCTCTCCTTCTCAGGGGCCATAAGGCACCCTTGCTCTTTGAATTCTTAATTAGCCGTACTTCCTACCCCACGTCTTCTGCTTCTTTTTGCTGCCTCTTCTGGTTAATGAAGTGGGAAGGTCATAGCCAGCTCAGCTGAGGCAAAGAAACGGTTAATTTTTTTTTTTTTTTAATTGCCCAGAACTCTACCCCATTTTTGCAGCTCTGATGTGGCTTGTGGCAGGGACTGCAGAACGGGAAGAAATCAACTTTCCCCACTAGTTCGCTCTTACCATCTCTCTCCTCAAAGCAAAACCAGATACCAACCTGACGGTACACGTTCTGTAATTGAAACTGCCACCCCTTTAAGCTGAAAGTGGAGTCTATAAATTTGTTGCATAGATGTCCCTTGGAAGATTTGGAATGCAGTCCTCAAGAGAATGGAGTGTGATGATTTGGGGTGTAAATGGAATCTCTCTCCAGACCTCCAATCTTCGGAAAACGATCTGATTTATTTAGACAGTGACGACTGTCGGGTGTTTATGACGGTTAATTTAACAGCTCATCTCTAACCCTCCAAAGCAAGACTATTGTAGCTCTCTGGGCTTTTTTCTCCCCACACTGGTTTTCCATACACATACTATGTAATCTGAAGGCAGGAAAGACCTGAGAAACTGTCTTGGCCACGTATGGGCTGCCCTTCCCAGGTGTGGCAGACAGAAGTGAGCCAAGTCATGGCCACACCAGCCACTGACCTTGGTACAGCCTCTGCCATCTGAATGAAACGGGGAGTGGCTGCCACTGTCCTCGCCCCCCCATCAGCATCTCCTCCATCTGTTCTCTTCTGGTGGCCAAGACGTGATAGGGGAGGGGGAGAGGAGATGGTGCCAAGGAGGAACCACTAGGCCCGCAGAGCTGCTACAAACCTCCCGTTCCATCCAGGCTCCCCTCAGCTGTGCTGGCTGTGAGAACCCCACCCCTTCTTCATCCAGCCCATATTTTTATTGTTTTATCTTTTGTCAACCCTGCTCTACCCCAAGAGCCATGATGATTTCCTTAGAATCTGCAGAGAAAGGACTTTACAAACTTCGCTGGGGAAAATTGAATCTAGTTGGCTTTCCAAGGCCATTGGCTATGATCTCAGATTCCTGCTAAAGCATTCTAGCTTGGGTTTGCTAATATTTGAACTGAAGAAGGCCAGGAGCCAGGGTTTAAATCATGATTTGGAGGATGACACTGGAAATTCACAGCAAAGGCGATCCAAAACTTTTCCTTACCAGTGCAGGGTCACCTTCGTGGGGTGAAGGATATGCAGACCTTGGATTCCTATTAAGGGCTTGCACAGAAAGCATTTTAAAATGTGAAAGTTCCCCTGGTGCTTGATGAAAGATCATCCTTCCATTCATTTCAGCCATTCTTGCCCTGCATCTCCTGGAAATCTGTTTATATATCATGTTAGCTTGTAACACTGCAACCAGAGCAGTGGCAAGCTTTTTCTTGAGTTGGCAATTCTTCATTTTCTTTCTTTCTTTATTATCAGGTTTATCAAGTTGATAAGAAGCATTTTCTCTGCAAAGACAAGTACTATGGAAGAAAACTCTCTGTCAAGGGCTTCCGACAGGCCCTCCATCAGTTCCTGCATGATGGAACCCGCCTCCGGACAGAGCTCCTGGAGCCCATCCAGCGCCAGCTCCACACCCTCCTCTCGGTCATTAGGAGCCAGAGCTCCTACCGGTTCTACTCCAGCTCCCTCCTCATCATCTATGATGGGCAGGAGCTGCCAGAAAGGACAGTCCACAGCAGCTCTTCCGGAAGTCTCGCCAAAGTAGACATCCGGATGATCGACTTTGCCCATACAACATACAAAGGCTTCCGGGACGAGCACATCACTTACGATGGGCCAGATCTGGGCTACATTTTTGGCCTAGAGAACCTCATTCAGATCCTGCAGGATATTCAAGAGGAAGAATGAGGCTTGTTGGGCCTATCCAGATTTTTCTGGAGCATAGTTCTCAAAAGGGACCTACTGGTAGCCAGGGTACTCCAGACACTGTTAGATGTCTTTGCAATAACGCTGGCCACATTCAAAAGCCACACATGGCAGGGTATATTAAAGGCTGCTCCAGAAACCAGCTCTGGAGGTAAAGCCATGCACTGTGGCACCTTCTGCTAATGCTGGTTGTCGAAAGCAGGATGGGCAGGGGGAAATGGCACCATCGTGGAGTACCCTGGAGGGCTGCGGCCTGAGGGACGAGCCAGCATTACTGTGATGCTCTAGAGAACCTGCATTTAAAGATGCTTTTTTGTTGTCATACTGATGTCTTGGCAAGCTGTGAGCCAAAAAAACTCTACTTGAAGACTGGAAGAGTGAGGTCAGGAGTGTATGGTTTTTTCTGCTTGCATGGGCTGCCCACCCTAAGAGCAGACAGAGCTCACGGATGACTGTCTCTTATCTTCCTAAGAGGCATTTAGGTGGGGCAGGAAGAAGTGGGACTGATCTGCCCATCTTGCCAGCTTCCTACTCAGGGTCTGAATGGGCAAGGGCAATCCAGACACAGTCCTGGCAAATAGAGACCCTGGGTTCTCCATTTTTGCCCGTGGAGATGAGGGTCTCTTTCTGGACTTCCGAGTACCTACTGGAAGTGATGCCTCTGCCTGCTTCTGGCCACAGACCAGCTCTAATCCTGAACCGCAGCTTCCGGTGGGGGTGGACTGCCCAAAAGGATGAGCCACTGCTGTTAAATCACACTATCCCTTTCTATTTATTTATTTTGGGGGTGGGGTGGGGGAGTTGAGAGAGAGAAGGGTGGAAGGCAGAGGAAACCAGGCACAACGTTTACAAGACTGGTGGACAAGTGTAAATATGGAACAAAGAGCAAACAGTTCTAATTAATTCCTTCTTCTACAGTGGGGAAACCTATTACAATGCCCCTGAGTCGAGCATGAAGATACGTTACCCAATTAGGAAAATAAATTTGTTAATAAAATTGCTGAGGTCACCAGTGATTATTTGGTGCGCCTTATTACCCTTTCTATTTGTTTATTCTGATCATCACACTGTATGGCATTTCTAATTTATGGGTGACTAGAGTGTGCAGCAAGAACAGTTCACCGATTTCCTGAAATCCTTTAGGGATCCCGGGTGGGAAAATGGTGGCTAATCAAATATTTGCATGTATCTACAAGGCAAGTACCAAATCTCGTAAGTGGTCCTTCTATCTGAACTTTTTACAATCCAGAGTTAAATAATTTTTTTTAAAGATTTCATTTATTCATTTGAGAGAGAGAAACACGCTAGAGGGGGAATACAAGCAGGGGGAGTGAGAGAAGGAGAAGCAGGCTTCCCACTGAGCAGAGAGCCCAATATGGGACTCCGGGACCATGACGTGAGCTGAAGGCAGACGCTTAATGACTGAGCCACCCAGGTGCCTGAAAGTTAAATAATTTTTGTATTCTCTTGGCTAATTACAATCAACCTTTCAAAAACCCACACTTACAGAAGAGGCCTGGATAAAAAAAAATTTTTGTTTAATTTTAGGATACATTATATGGATTTCAAAGCAAATTAACTTCCCTAATTATGTTTTGCTGAGGTAACGATGTAATTAATTTGCATGCTCTGCTCCCATGGTGGGAGAACTGAGTCCAAGTTGTTGGGTGGCAAAAAGGAAGTCAGCCGAAAACTAAATATTTGCTAATGACAAAATGGAGCCCTGAATACTGCTTTTTCAAGGCCACCTCCTTGCTTGAAATCTGGTTCAACCAAGTCTGAAGCTCCCTGCCTTAATTTCTGCTTCCTGGCCCTGTTCTCAGCCCCAGGTGCAGTGGGACCTGCCTGAGGATGGGGTGGGGTGGGGTGGGGATGGGGGACAGCCAGCTAGAATATAAGTCTTTTAGGGGTGGCCGACCCATGTCCCTAACTGTGCCACACTCACTCTCCTGGTCCCTGTCTATGTGACCTATCTTCCTTCACCTTCTCCTTTATCCAACGATGTCCTTCATAGGAGGCCTTCTTCCTGCTCTACCAACCCCTCGAGGCCCAGCCCAGGCCCACATGCTCTGGAAGATGTCACTAACAACAGTGCAGTTTGCCACGAGGGGCAAAGCCGGCTATCGGGTTCAGACTGTGCTTCCCAGCCTCCTGGGCTCAGAAAGGTCGCCACCATCTGGAAGTCTACACGAGGTTTTGCTGGCCCAGGTGAATGAATCCACCCAAGCACTGCAAACCCAGGCAGAAGAGAACAGAGAGGTTTGAGAAGAAGAGAAGATGGCAGGCATGGACATGTTTGATCTCCAGTGAGAGCTCACTTTCAGACGGCAAGAGGTGAGGGGGCCCTGGATATCTGGTACCGGGCAAGAGCACTCTGAACTAAGTAGCTCTTCCCTACCGATCTTTTCTTTTTTTTTAAAGATTTTATTTTTTTATTTGACAGACAGAAACACAGCTAGAGAGGGAACACAAGCAGGGGGAGTGAGAGAGTTAGAGAAGCAAGCTTCCTGCCAAGCAGGGAGCCCGATGCGGGGCTCAATCCCAGGACTCCAGGATCATGACCTGAGCCTAAGGCAGTCGCTTAACCAACTGAGCCACCCAGGCGCCCCCCTACCAATCTTCTTGCTAAGCATTGGGGAAGATCCAGCTCTTGGGAGCGAAGACTCTAGCTGAGGAGGCAAGCATCTCACACACACACACACGATCTGATAACAAACCACACAAAGACAGTACCCAGTGATACAGAGGACTCATCTGTGTGGTATAGAGAATCAATCCTACAAGTTGAAGAGGTCAGCTCACAGCCAACAGAAAAACACACATCACATGACAGCTGACACACATCACAGAAACTGCTGGAGGAGGTGAGACTTCCCTTAAGCCCTGAACAGTGCTGAGAGTGGGGAAGGGGCTGGCTGAGCGGAGGGAAGGAAAAGCCCAGTATGCTCATGAGTCTGTGGACAGACCAACCCACCCAGAAGGGGCTTCTGGTGGTTGGGAGTAGTAGAGCAAAGAAGGAGAGAGATGGAGTGAGCCCAGACGGTGGAGACACTTAAAAATCTGGCCAAGGAGCTCATGTGTTTGTGATTACATTAATCTGTCCTTTCCTCCATTCATCCAACCAATGAATACTCTCCGTGTGCCTGGTGCTGGGATCTATGCAAGAAACAAGAAAGTGTGAGGGTCATGTCATTATCCTTCAGAGCCTTGATGACTTAATGAGAAGGTAAAGACCCTCATGTGAAAATATCAGGGGTGCTTCAACAAGGTATGGGGGTCATTTGCTCAGGTATCCAGGGTCCTGGCCAGGAGAGGAGAGGCAGTGAGGGCTCAGTGCCATGTGGGGAGATCATGGAGGTGGTGTCTGAGCTGTGCCTTGGAAGGGAGGCAAATGTGAGTGGTGATCCAAAAGGCAGGCATTATGGACAAGCACAGCAAAAGAATCAAGCATTTTGCTCTGGGAACAGCAGGGTGGGGGCTGGCGGCCAGGGTTGATGTGAAGAGGCACCAGGAGAGATTAAGATGAAAATGCAGAAAGCCTAACAGGGGAGGAACATCAGGGACCTCCGAAACTTCCGCCTCTACAGCCCCCTCTTGTCTGGAAGCCTGGAAGGGCCACCCAGCTGGCCTCCCTCTCCCAAACTGGGGAGCTCTCTCCCGAACTGAGAACCGCTCAGGTATTAGGGTGGGCTAACTGTTATCACAAACAATCCCCCAAGCAACAGTAGCTTTGCATTCCATTCAGGTCTGGTGTGCAGAGAGAGAGCATCAGCCTGCACAGTCACCCAGGGACCTTCCCTCTTGTGACTCCAGCACCTTCAGTCAACCGCAAGGCCTAAAAGGCAGACGGCACCGAGGAGGCACAACCGCATTCTAGAGGCAAGAACCAGCGGTGGGCCCTGCCGGGACGCCAGCGGGCTGAGATGTCCTTTACCTGTGTGCCCGGAAAAGGAAATGGGTTTGATGAGACGCTAGCCAGTCTCTATTATAATCTCCCAAGCCCTCCTGTAGAATTGATGCCTGATTTAATGAGGGAGAAAGAGAGACATGAGCGGGTGGGGATGTGGAGGGGCAGGGGCCTGCTGGTACCAGGGCTGGAGCTCTGACGCAGATCCTTCCGCCTGGCTGTGTCCTCTGAGAGTCCACGTAAGTCCAGAGTGCTGGCAGACTTGTTTCCTGGCTCCCCACCTCAGCTGCCCCCCATCTTCCCCTAGGAGCTCTCGCTTGGTCCCTAAGACAGGTGCTGCAGAGCGGCAAGCGGCTCCTGACCTCCCCAGCAGGGAGGACAAGGACAGCCAGGGAGACAGTCACCCAGCCCTGCCTCCTCCCTCTGGTGTTCCCGGTGCCACTGAAAAGGAGGCTGAAGAGCAGAATGTTATTACAGCTTTTCCATGATGCAATGTCATCAGGAAGTCCTGGGCCTCTGGGCAGCACCCTGGCAGGTCCTATCACTCTTCCAGCTGCACGGAGCCTTGTAGCCCAGGCTGGAAAGGGCAGGAAGCAGTCTCATAAAACAAATGGCAAGGCAGGACCACTCAGCAGCAGCTCTTCAAAATGATCTAAACTTCTGACTTTTGATTTAAATCTGCACCCACTGTGGCCAAAAACATAAAACAGAAGATGAGGGAAAGAACAAAAATGAAGGCGTAGGTGCCAAGAACTGGAGGGGAGGGAGGGAGGGAGGGAAGAGCAGCTCTGGGACAATACCAAGTTGAATGCCAGCCAGGCGGGCTGACTTGTAGCCAGGTTGGGTCTTTTGTTCATTATGCATCGCTCCGAACTTCTCCCTTCTGTTACTAGGCTGCCCTAAAATGGGACAGGAGTTTTGAGAGCTAACCTGAGTACCAAATCCAGACATCTACCTGCTCCTGATTTGCCCTTCACCTCTACTCCCTCAGACCTTTAGAGAGGAGTGTCTCACAGGGGCAAGAGGGAGTGGCAGAGGAAGGGGGAAACCAGTAGGCAAGGAGACCTGGTCCAGACCCGGAAGTGATCTGTTCCCTTCAGATCCATTTAGTGAGATGACTCTCTGTCAGGGCCTGCCATAGGATAGTTACTACTGTTTTGCAGGGACCCAGAGTGGCAAGGCTACTCCTTGAATGGGGACAGGGAAGGCCTCTCTTAGGTGACATCCACTAGAGTGAAGGGAAGGAGGCAGGGCCCTGGGCAGATGAAAGATGTCTCCACCGAGTGGAGGGGCTTTGGGTACAGTGGGCTGTGCTTTAGGACCCTGTTAGCCTACCCTGGAACATCTTAAACACCTGTGAGTTGGGAAAACCAGCTCACCTCCAGAGAAAGGCCTGCCTCTTCCGACTCACCTTACACAGGGGGCATGAGCCAACTAACTTCTCCCTTGCAACTCCAGACCCCCTTTCTATGGTAACTTAACTGGGTATGGCGGCCAATCATTTCCTCCCATTTAATAAGTCAAAAGAAGAAAAATCAGGCAATCGTGCCCCACAATACAGCTAAGTACTTAATTCGTTTTTAATGTTTACATTATTAAACAGCAGCATTACAAAACGATATTTTTACTTTCAAGCAATTTAAATATGCAATCAGTATCTCGATTACTGGGATCGTTCTAACTTGAAAAACTGAAGCGGTCCTCCCTCTCTCCTCTCCTCCCATCGTGCCTGTTTCTAAAAGGAGCCACCAGGACTCCATGGAGCCCAAAGACCTGTTCCAAATGGATCCGGAGGTACAGCCCTGGTGGGGGTCTTCAAGGAGTTGAGGCAGCTTGCATGCAGCTTTGAATGAGTGACGGTCAGCAGGTGGGTGTTAAAATGGTCATCAACTCCCTGAGGACTGGCACTGCCAAGTCACATTCCAGGCGGTGCTTATTAATGTGTCCAGAATGGCGCTGGGTGACTGACAAGCCAATGGCCCAGACTTTGGCTCTGACCACCCGCAGGCATGAGAAGGTGGGGGACACAGGTAACACAAGACTGGAGAGGACCCTAGAACTCTTCAGGAAACTATGACGCATCTGGAAAGACACCACGCATGCAGCTCCTGATAACACAGAAGGGGCATCCTGATGGAGGGGGTGAGGGTGTGGGCTCTGGAGTCAGTCAGCTGGCATTCAAGTCCAGGTTCTGCCACTTAGCAGCCAGTGACCTTGGTAAGCCCTCATCCTCTCTGTACCTGAGTCTCCCTCTCTGCAAAATGGGGATAATAGCAATATTTATCTCTGAGAGCCATTCTGAACACAAACGAGTCCCTACCCTACCGTCTAAGGCATTTAGAACAGTGCCCGACAAACAGCAAATAGTCAGTTAGGTGTTGCTTTATCATTAGAAGGCCCATTTTAAGATGAAAAATTGAAGATCAGAAAGATGAAATAATCTACCCAAGGCTGGCTGTTCTGAAGGCTTCTGAGGTCCCTCTTCCGGGAAGCCCCTTGTGAGACTCACGTCTCTCTCACACACAGGTCTCCTCCACACCCCCCAGACCCACCCATGCCCCAATCACGGTGGACCCAGCACCCTGCCTTGAATCTCTCCCTAGCACTTACTGTATCTGAAATTATCTCATTCATTTACCAAAAGACTTAATATACATAAAGCACTATTATTATTATTATCATATGTCTATTCCATTGTTGTCCTTCTCCATGCACTTAAATGTAAAACCTCCAGGATCAGGGCCCTTGCCTGTCCTGTCCACCACCAGGAAGGAGCTCAGGGCTGTTTCACGGGTGTGGAACCTCTGTGGTCACACAGGGCCTTGCACTCCAAAGAGTCCCATACTTGGTTTAATGCTCTGTTACTGTCTTGAAATTCCTTTTTTTTTTTTTTAAGATTTATTTAAGAAAGAGAGAGCATGCAAGACAGCATGAGTAGGAAGTTGGGCAAAGGGAGAGGGAGAGAGAGAAGCAGACTCCCCGCTGACCAGGGAGCCCTATGTGGGGCTCCATCCAGGATACCGTGATCATGACCTGAGCCAAAGACAGATTGGCTGACCAAGCCATCCTGGTGCCCCTGTCTTGAAATTCTTAATATTTTAACAAGGATCTTTCTATTTTCACCTTGCACTGGGCCTCCATAAATTACACAGATGGTCCCAAATGAATGAATGAATGAATGAGCAAGCCCACATTCCAACCCAGGTCTGTTAAGGCCTCCCTCCTGAAACACCAAACCAAACAAGCCTCCAGTGGGGATAACAAAGGTGGACAGGCCAGTCAGTCTGAGTCAGGGACAACCACAACCCACCTAGAAGATGCTGTGCTGGGGAGGGGAGAGCCTTAGAAGGAGACACTGGTTTGAACTTCCTGGATGTCTAGTTGTTCTTCTCAACCTCTCATTCCACTTGTGCCTTGAGTGCGGTAAAAACCGTTTGCTGCCTCCTCATATTACTCTTCCTCTCACTGAAGATGGAGGGACCCTAGTCCTTGCGTCCTAGCGACACTGTCAGCCAGCCAGGTACTCTTCAAAGCCACAGCTGTGGTCAGGCCTCAGGCAGAATGACAAGGCCTCTAGGCACCCAGCACAGCCCTAGGCGCCTGGAACTTGACAGTAAACAGATACCATCCTTGCCCTTTAGGCCTCATGGAAGCCATCAAAGTTATATAGCTATAAATACAGCTGATGAGGCAGACAGAGCTGGGAGGTACTGCTAGACCTCGAACAAGGAAAGGGTGCCCCCAAAAGCCTCATTTTCCACTTCCTCCTGAGCTCTCCCAATCTCAGGTAGGCACTCCCTGAACTCACTTACCTCAAGTGGACCTTGCACACCCCAGGTCTCCAGAGGTTCTTATTCAAATAGGTCTTTACTCTTAAAGCCATCAGAACAGTTCAAGGCTGATCCTTGTTAAAACCACCCATTGATCTTTCCTCAGATTAAACCTCCTCCCTCCTCTTCTCTCTCCCACTCCTGCTCCAGACCTGGCTCTTGCTGCTCAGGAACTTTTCATTCCCACTTGTCCAAATCCTAACCATCCTTTAAGGTCCAGCCCAAATGCCATCTCCTTCAGAAGCCATCTCCAATCTTTCTCCCCTTATTCCCCTGAACAGCTAGAAGTAGTATTTCTTTCTCCAAACTCCCCAGCATTCTCTAACATTTCAATGAAAGCCCCTGTCACTTTGAACTTGTGTTCGGAGTGTGTTGCCACTACTCAACAGTCTACTCCTTGAAGGCAAGAGTCTCCTGGATTTACCTTTACAGAGTAGGCGGGTGAGAAGGAAGAGGTTAGGGGAAGCTGAGTGTTGTATGCATGGGATGGTCCTGGCTCAATGCAGGACGGTGAAGAGAGAGCCCAGCTCAGCAAAGCCAGGCTGAGGATTTCTTAAGGAAACTGGTGGGGTATCTTGAAAAGAAAAATGATGACATTCCACATGATGCTGCAGCTGGAGAGGTATAAGAAAAGACTTGGTTAAAACAAGTTTCCCAGGCTGAATCAACCCAGCTGACTTTGCTTAAGCTGGGAAATCTGTGCCTCTCAGGGACACGTGCCCCATGTGGGGAGGGGAGCTCTGAAGGGGCTGAGGACAGAGGAACAAAGGCTAAGGAGCAGTACCAAGTGGCAGTGACAAGTACAGGGGAGAGAAGGGGAAGCGAACAACTTGTGCGTGCTATGTGATTAAATTCACGCACATCTTCATCGAATAACAACCTTGTATTTACATGCAAATGTATTCGTTTATGCAAATTAGCAGAGGTCTCTGAGGAAGTTTGTTAGTCTGGAGCTTGTGCAGTCATTGAAAAAAGAGAAGCAAACCTGTCCCTGGGGGTCTTCCGCGTCTCACTGGCCCCTGGGAGTTGGGCCAGTTCCAGGAGTTGGAACACTGAATTAGCTCGGCTCGCAGAGACTGGAGAGCAGCGCCCCTATCCGGAGAGCACCGGAGCGCCCGCGAACTCGCGCATGCTCATTCCTCCCTCTCACCCCACTTCCCCGAGAAGCCGGAGAGCCAAAGTGCGCAAGCGCTACCTGTCGCGCCGGCTCCTCCCTCAAAAGGCGGGGACAAACGGGACCCAAAATGGCGGCCAGCCGCTACCGGCGTTTCCTTAAGCTCTGTGAGGAATGGCCAGTGGACGAGACCAAACGGGGCCGGGACTTGGGCGTTTACCTGCGGCAGCGGGTAGCACAGGCCTTTCGGGAGGGAGAAAATACCCAGGTGACCGGACTGTGGGGTCAGCCTGCACGGGCTGGCGGTTGGGGCGAGGGGCGGAAAAGACGAGGCACGGGCGGGGCTGACGAGCGGGCGAGCAGTGGGGTCCACGCATGCGCGAGCCTTCCCTCCCTGGCCGCACGTGCGCGCGGACCCTCCTGTACCCCCCACTCTGAAGTCCCGGAACTTCAGAGAGCGACGACCTAGCCTTTTACTCAGTGCTCTCATCTGGCAGCACTTCAGAATTACTGAGAAACTTTGAAAAATCGAGGTGCCCGGAGCCATTCAGCCTTATTGAATCAGAACCTCTGGGGTTGGGGCCTTAGCCTCAGTATTTTGTAACTTTCACCAGATGATTCTGGGTGCAGCCAGGGTTGAGAGGCACAGCAGCCGCAGGTGGCGACAGGCGCGGGCTTATAGCTTACCTGACAACGGTGCTATTACCTTGCAGAGTTGTGCAGTGACTGAGCTTTACCTCAAGGACCTCTGCAGGGTCCCAGCTGAACCCTTGTGTACTCCCTGGGCCCCTGTAAGCCCGTGAGGCAGGTTTGGAACCTCAGCCCCTACCCCTGTGTGAGTCCTAGAACCTACGTTCTTGCTGTCCTCCACGTTGGTGCTAGGGTGGCTCTGGGACTCATTCAGACACAGCACATATTCATCGAGCACCCACCATGTGCTGGGAACTGTGCTAGGTGCTGGGCTTCAGTGAATTAGACAGAAGAGGTCCTGTCCACTTGAAGTTTACATTCTCGTCTGGGACACAGTAAGCAAGTAGACATATGTAAGATAGTCTAGATCAGTCCTGTGCTGAATGAAAATAGAGTAGCATGATAAAAGGGTAATACTTTTCTGGTGGAGAAGGCCTGGCCCAGGAGGTGGCACATAGATGAGACATAAGGGAAGGGAAGATGATGAGCTGACTGTACACTTGGTGGGAAGGGCATTCCAGGCAAAGGTCCTAGGCAGGAAATCCTAGGCAGATTGGAGTGTTAAGGAACAGAAAGTAAGCCAGAGTGGCTGAAGGGGAGTAAGATGGAGTTTGCTAAGAGTTGAGGTTAAGAGGACAAGAGCCAGGCACAGTAGGGTTGACAGGCTCTGGTTAGGAGTTGGATTTTATCATAATGCCGGTGAGAAGCTGTTGTGGAGACTGACGTGACCTAATTTATTTGTTTTTAAAAAGATCATTCATTCTGGTTACATGTGGTGAATGGATTATAGGGGGCAAGGATAGGAACAAAGAGGCTGGAGAAAACGCTACTCTGGCAAGAAGTAATAGTGGTTTGGATGAGGAAGGCAGCACAGGAGACTGAGTGGCTAGATTCAGGTTGCACTGTAAAGGTTGCTTCAATGGGACTTGCTAATATAGTGGATGTGACGTAAAGGGGAAAAGAGAAACCAATGAGAACACCTAGATTTTTTTGGCCTGAGCAACTGGGTGGGAGGAGGTGTCGTTTACTGAGATGGGAAAGACCAGATGAGGAGCAGGTGGGGTGTGGGAAGAACATCTTGAGTTCAGTGTTAGACATGTTAAATTTGAGGTGCCAAGTGGACTTACCTCCAAGTAGAAAAGTCAAGGAGGCAGTGAGATATTTGAGCCTGGAGCTCAAGCAAGAGGTCAGAGATAGGAAATGTGATACATGAACACACAACCTGAAGAAATGACTTTTGCCAAACTTGGCCACAACCTGTTTTTTTGCAACCTAGCCCAACAAAGAGCCAAGCCAAAGCACCTAAGGGAGCAAGAACATGCCCAGTGGTACTGAAACCAAATTCTTACTGGGTGGAGGGCATGGATGAAGTGTCTGACTCTGGGGCTTGGGGGAAAGAGTGGGGGGCCACTACACTGATGCACCTTTTGCCGAGGTCTTCACTGGTCCAACACATCAAGATCTCGAAGGCAAGTACTGTATCTAGTCCCAACTCTACAAACTCTGTAGATTTTCCTAGGGCTCTGCTCCCTACATATTTTTAGTGTTGGCCTCCTAAGAATACAGAGGGTGCCATTTATTCCTCAGCCCCTGCCCCAGCATCTAGCATAGTTCTTGGCACATAAAGGACAAGCAATAAATGTCTGGATGAAGGATTAAATAAATGATCGGTTATGACTCATGAGACAAAAATGATTTGAATACAGTTGCAGGTTTGGCAGAACTAGGTAGAGATAAGTAGCTAAGAGTGAGAAGGAATATTTCTGTGTCCTGAGTGGTGAGAATTTGAGCACTTGCTGTGTTAGGGGAGCCTTAGAAACTTGAGGGACATAGCCTGGTCCTTACCATCAAGAAACTTAGCAGTCAGGTAGACGGGTGATTTACTGGAATTCAGGTGGTGAAAGCAGCCAGCAGGGAGGCTACCAGAGTCCTGAGCCCTGAGGAGGTGAAAGAGTGTAGCGTTTGTCTACTTGACTTAGTGTAAGAGGACCCAGAAAAGGAGGGTGGAGCTTTCTCTTTTGGAGTTGCGGTCCTTTGTCATCACCTGGGGAGATAGTTCTAATCAGTCGAAGGCCCACCCAATTTGAGTCATGGTTTTAGATGCAAGTCATGGCTCTTGTCGATGGTTCTGGAGCCGCTGGCGCATTCAGCCCTGGTAGAGTGAACCAGTATATCATGGTGGCAGCAAGAGCATTACTCAGGACCACTGTCACGGTACCTCATCCTGATGGCACCTGAGAATGCTCCTGGGCTTAGTAAATCTTGGTGATAATTTTTAGAGGGAGCAGCCCCTTGCCAGAACTGAGAACAGCACTGTGAGTCACTCCCACTGACACCCCGGATCATTTATAAACCTGGAGAAAGAAAGCTGGTTCTGGTAGACTCTTCATTAAGCTGACAGCCGGCAGTGAGCAGCAGACCCAGTTGGCAGATGGGTGGGGAGCTCCCCCTTGGTTCTGCCAGTTACCAGAAAGATCGGCCTAGAGGGGGATGCAGCTGTGCTCCCCAGCCTCCTTGTTCCTGTAGAGGAGAGAGGCAGGCGGTCCTCCTGGCCCCTTGGCTTCCTGCATGGTAACACTGAGCACAGGCGCCAGCACACTTTTGCAGGCATATTCTTATTTAATTTAATCCTTAGTGCAGCTGAGGAAGGTGGCCATCACTTAATTCCCATTTTTTGGCCAAGGAAACAAAATCAGAAGCCTAAAACAACTTACTCATGGTTCCTGGGGAGTCAGTGGCAGGACAAGTAAGCAACAGACCCAGCTGTCCTGGTCCTGATCTTGCATTATGTCCTTGGTGCCTCATCTCTCCTCAGCTGCCATTTCTCCTGAGTTCTTTCTTGCTATGAAGACCTCTTGCTCCATGAATGTGAAGTCACCCCCTTTCCCTCATGCCCTGCTCAAACCAATGACAGTTTTGTCAAAGAAGTAAATATGTCCCTGTGTTTACCCGCCCACCTCTCTTTGCCCCAGCCACAACCCCCCTTGTACAGGTTGGAAGAAAGATGGCCCTCAGGTGGGATACTGGTGCGGAAGGGCCAGACTCACTAGAAAGCCCATCAGTCATTCAGACTTGAATGCAGAGTACAGAAACCTCTGCCTCCATTAATTCCACTTCAGATTGCCCTTTGGGGAGTCTCCCAGTCCACCCAGAACCCACCAAGTGGGAGGTGATGATGGGAAGCAGGAACACGCTTAACACTGCTTACATCCTGTGTCCTTTTGTGCAGTATTTTGAAAGTTAATGGTTATGGGTTTTGCCCCCTCTGAACACAGTTTCTTCAAGAAAACACATCCCCTGCAGCACCAAGAGCTTAATAAAAGAATCACAACGTGGGGGAAGGTGGCAAAACAACTCTAATTGTTGACCTCAGTACAGGGAAAGGGGCCAGTCTTTCTTGTGTCTGCTTTAGGTGCACAAGCAGCTTCCTGAAAGATCCCTGACTGCACACCAGCACCCACTCATCTAGCACAGGGCACAGCCCTGCCTGAAAACGCGGCCACCAAGAGGGGCCTCACCTACCCGTGAGTTCTTGCATTATACCAGGGCTTAAATCCCATCAGCCTAGTTCGAGAAAAGCCAAACTGTGTCTTGGGTTTGCAGTGATGTAAATGATCGTTCCAGTTCTCAGGGGAGAATGTAAAGGCTGTATGTAATTCTGTTGTCTTGGTCATCCAGCAGAGCCCTGGTCTTTGGCCTTCCTCTGCGTGGCTCCATCGGCCACTGCCTGGCCGGTCCTCATCACGGGGACAGCAGCTCAGCTATGCCTAGCCCCATCTGCGGGCCCTGGAGGGCCAGTTTCTGAGGCATGGTCCAAGGACAGGTTGTTCCATTTTTAGCTATAATCTGAAGCCAGTGCAAAACAGGAGTTGTGAGGAGACTCATCTCTGAGAGGGAATGCAGACATCTTTGTCTTTTTTCTCCTCTCCCAGTTCCAGGCAGAGCTAGAGTGAGTTAAGGTATTGTTTAGACCCTGGGATGGCAGCTTTCTGTGCTCGGTTAAAGATACAGGCACTGGTCCTCCTAGAGGGATAAATTATGGATCACTTCCAGTGGGTCTCTGCCTTTCTCAGAACCCTGTGGGTCTCCCTGTTGCCTCTTGGATGAGTGGCAGGCAGGTGTGTAAGGTCTTCGCTGTCCTCCGATCCTTGGTGCCAGCCTGTGTTTTGCCTCTCAGCACACCGCAGCATGTGCCCTGGCCTCTCCTTGCCTTCCAGATCAGCCTCAGTGTAAGTGATCCTTAACCTTTGAGAATCTAGTGCACCGTAGACATCCCCCACGTCC